>CAUYQU010038135.1:0-53943 GCA_963574635.1 Cheracebus regulus | reverse complement strand
GCACTGCAGCCCAGAACTCCTGGGCTCAAGCGATCCTCCCACCTCAGCCTCCCGGGTAGCTGGGACTACAGGCACGCGCCACCGCGCCCGGCTATTACACGTTTTTATATAAATTGGTGAGTTTTAAAAAAATTCCCTGACTTTTTTTTTGAGATGGAGTCTCACTCTTGTTGCCTAGGCTGGAGTGCAGTGGCTCGATCTCACTGCAACCTCCACCTCCCAGGTTCAGGTGATTCTCTTGCCTCAGCCTCCTGAGTAGCTGGGATTACAGGCATGAGCCATCACATCTAGCTAATTTTTTTTTTTTTTGTCTTTTTAGTAGAGACTGGGTTTCACCATGTCGGCCAGGCTGGTCTTGAACTCCTGGCCTCAGGTGATCCTTCTGCCTCGGCTTCCCAAAGTTCTGGGATTATAGGCATGAGCCACCGGGCCCAGCCTAGACTAGTAATTTCATTGCCCTGCATCTCCTTTCCCTAATCTGAAAGCAGAGATAAGAGGGCCTTGCCTTCTAGTAGTTGTGAAAGTTAAGTGAGGCAAAGTATGTAAGGGTCCCAGCCCTTGCAGGGGCTCCACTGATTATACTAGTAATTATCACATATTCAAGAATGGCAGTCCGGGGGCATGCTCCCAAGATGGGGCTAAGACTCAGAAAGAAATGGGACAAAGCCCCCTTCATCTCCTCCTTGGTGCCCACCTCTGGGCCTGCTTCACTCCAGGCCTGATCCCTGCCCTCAGCTCCCAAACTGTGCTGGGCATCTTCTCAAAGAGCCCACAGAAAGCTGTGTTCACAAGAGGCATCCCTGGGAAAGGAGAAAAGGAGAAATAAATCTTTCTGCCGGGGCTTTGGAAAGTAGACTGTTAATTACCTGGGGATCGAAGCAGCCTGCCAGTTAGGTAAACATTTGCTAAGCTGGCTCCACGCATTAACCCCTTGGTACCCAGAGCTGAGGTGTTCAGAGGTAGGCTGTTCTAGAAAGGTCCAGAAACTAACTTGAGGGAGGCTGGGCACGGCTTCTGTAGCCTTCAAAGGGGTCCAATTCAGGTGAGACATTCAGGAGGATGGCACAGAATGACTTCAGGATCAGGGTTTGAAATTTACTTCCCTTGGTGTGTCCCCAGACCCCTACCCCAGGAATATGGGATGTTCCCCAGACCCCTATCCTGGGAATATGGAATGTTCCCCAGACCCAGAATACAGGAATACAGCCCCCAGGAATACAGCCCCTAAAGGAGCGGCCAGGACTAAAAGTGCAACCTGCAGCATGAGGTATGAACAAGGTCCTGTGTGTGAGGGGATGGACCAGAGATGCCTGTCACCTTAATCCCCTCTGGCTTTCTCTGGATAACAGAAACTCACTCTAGAGGAAGCAGAGACCCACCTCCTAGAGGGAGAGACCCTGGGTGGTGCTTAGGGTGGCTGGAGTGTGGTAGATGCACCTGACAGCATAACTGAAGACATGGACATTGCCACATGAAAGATGCTGGAGAGGGTGCTAACTGAGGATGCTGTGTCTTTTCAGTAGAGACGGGGTTTCACCATGCTGGCCAGGCTGGTCTCGAACTCTGGACCTCAGCTGATCCACCCACCTCGGCCTCCCAAAGTGCTGGGATTACAGGAATGAGCTGCCATGCCCGGCCGAGTGTGCAATATAAGCTGCATGCTTTTTGCAAGCAGTTGTGGTTCTCCTGTCCAGCTTGCCACCACTGGACCACCCTGTATGTAAATCTCCTCAAATAAATCCTATGTCTCATTTTCTGGCTTCGGTTCTCTTCTTTAGCCTCTTGAAGCTGGTGCCATCCCAACTGAAGTCCATATGGGTCTGGGGCAACATCAACTAGAGTTATACTTGGTCTTAGTCAAGGTGGCATGAGGGGAAAGGAAAGGTAAGGCAAGGTAGACTCGGGTTGACTATAACGATCACCTTTGTATCCACCTGTACAGTTTGCCAAGCACTTTCCCACCTGTTATCTCATCAATGAGCCCCTCAGTAAGCCTGTGAGGAGGGAATTAGTCCCCTGTGATGCAGTGGCTCAAATCCAGGCTGTTAGTGAATGGCTGTGTGGCCTTGGGGCAATCACTTCACCTTTCTGACCTTCATCTGTAAAATTGGGGGAATAGCCATCTGCCCTGGCAGTTTTGTTGTGAGGCTTAAATGAAATTCTGGATTTAAAGAGCTCGGTAGTGCCTGGCATATGTTCAACCTCTCCCTTGAATTCCCTATTTTACAGAAGAGGAAAATGAGGCTCAGTGAGCTTCAAAATTGTAATCCACTAAATGTAACAGCAAAAAAAAATCATACAAATACACAGTGAGCACACCTCCGTTAATTTCACTCATTCACAAGGCAGCTGTCGGGATGACAGAGCTGGTTCAGAGAACTCATTGATGGGGGTCGAGGAAGCACAGGGAATGCTGGAACAAGATTGCCAGTTAGATCCCAAACTGGGAAATGCCCAACAGTTCATGAACTATAATCTTTAGGGGTGATCCCTACTGATCAGAAGTCATCTGTATCACTGTTGGACAAAAATTGTTTGTAGCTTATCTGTTTTCTACACATTAGCACCTTAGTTCTCAGACTTATTAAATGTTTGGGCCCCAATACCTAGGGAGCAAATAGTCTAATAAGGCCAGGCACAGTGGTTCATGCCTGTAATCCCAACATTTTGGGAGGGTGAGGCAGGAGAATGGCTTGAGCCCAGGAGTTAGAGACCAGCCTGGGCAATAGAGAGAGAACTCGTCTCTACAAAAACTTAAAAAAAAAAAAAAAAAAAAAGCCAGGGGTGGTGGTGCGTGTCTACAGTCCTGGCTACTCAGGAGGTTGAGGTAGATAGATCACTTGAGCCTGGGAGGTCAAGGCTGCAGTGAGCCATGATTATGCCATTGCACTCCAGCCTGGGAAACAGAGCAAGACCCTGTCTGAAAAAAAAAAGGCAAACAAAGTTACTCTCCATTAGGGAGTCCCACAACACTTGAGAGCTTGTTATGCAATGCCCCAGTGGGAGGATTAAGGCCACACAGGCCCCTCACTGCTTCACTTCTAAGTTTTACAAAATTTTCCTTAACAAAGTTGTGTTGACAGGATGGGAAATGGAAGGAGTGACCTTCTGACCTGTGCCAGGATTACTTCTGAGCAAGAATTTCTGATCTTTTTGCTTTGAAAAGCCAAGTTCTGCTACCATTTTAGGCTAATGATAAGCAAATGAAAGCTGAGGCTGGGCGTGGTGGCTCACACTGTAATCCCAGCACTTTGAGAGGCTGAGCGGGTGGATCACCTGAAGTCAGGAGTTTGAGACCAGCCTGGCCAACATGGCAATACCCCATCTCTACTAAAAATAGAAAAATTAGAAATTAGCCACGAGTGGTGGTGGGTACCTGTAATCCCAGCTACTCAAGAGGCTAGGGTGGGAGAATCGTTTGAACCCGGGAGATGGAGGTTGCAAGTGAGCGGAGATCACACCATTGCACCACAGCCTGGGTGACGGAGCGAGACTCCATCTCAAAAAAAAAAAAAAAAAAAAAAAAAATGAAGGCTGTGCTCGATGGCTCATGCCTGTAATCACAGCACTTTGGGAGACCAAGGCTGGCAGATCACTAAGGTCAGGAGTTCGAGACCAGCCTGGTCAACATGGAGAACCCTGTCTCTACTAAAAATACAAAAACTAGCCAGGCGTGGTGGTGGGTGCCTATAATCCCAGATACTCAGGAGGCTGAGGCAGAGAATTGCTTGAAGGCAGAGGCTGTAGTGAGCTGAGATCATGCCACTGCATTCCAGCCTGGGTGACAGAGCAAGACTCCGTCTCAAAAAAAAGAAAAAAAGAAAAGAAAAGCCCAAGGCCAGGTGTGGTGGCTCACGTATGTAGCCGCAGTGTGTTAAGAGGCCAAGGTGAGAGGATCACTTGAGCCCAGGAGTTTGAGGCTATCGTGAGCTGTGGTTGCACCTCTGCACTCCAGCCTGGGTGACAGAGTAAGACTCTGTTTCTAAAACAAATTTTAAAATAAAAATAAATTTAAAAAATATGTAAAAAAGAAAATGAAGGCCCAGGGAAAGGGTGTGACTTGTCCAAGGTCACACAGCCATGCCTAGAAGAGGAGCAGAGGCTGGAACCTGCTTCCCCATTCCCCATCCCCAGGTCCGCCAGATGGCTTCCCTGAACCTGTGGGGTTCAGGCGTGGTTACTTGCCATGAGCAGGAACTGCTTGCATCCTGCGGGAGGGGCATCTACAGGGGCAGACACTTCATCTGGAGTTGATTGACATTGCAGAGTTTGGGATTCACCATGGCTTGTGGTTATCTCTGCACTCAGGCAAGAGAGAGCTGCGACCCCAGAGCCTCCGGAAACCTCCAGCCTCCGCACTTGCTAATTCTGCAGTGCGATACTCAGGCAGCCCAGAGCTGGAGGAACAAACAGCCGTAGACGAGAAGCAGCAGATGGGTTTCCACGGTGATCATTTCCTGCAGTCCAAGTATCTTCTTTCTTCCTGAATGGAGGTGGAGGTGCAGCAAGAGGAACAGGGAGGGGGAAGCCCAAGTCTTGGTCCCGATCCAGCCAGATGGATACCTCGGCACTCCTTGGGCGAGTCTCACCTCCCTGGGTCTGAGGAGGGACAGAAGGATGCCATTTGTTAGGGGCCTGCTCCACACCAGGTATGGTGTGCTGAATGTTGTGCACTCACTATCTCATTTATTTAATCTCCTTCCCAGCAAGCCTTTACAGAAGGAGCTATTATTAGCATCCCCATTTTACTGATAGGAAACAGAAGCACAGAGAGGTGAAGTAACGTGCACAGGAACACCCAGCTTGTTAAAGAGTTCAAGTGCTCTTAACCACAGGGTCCCTTCCTCTGAGGACCAGGGCCATTCCTTCTGGAGATTTCAGGCCCAGCCTGAAGCGGGAGGGAGGGAAGGAAGGCCAAGCAGGGTGCAGAGAAGAAACACTTCAGGTGAAACATGGTATTATTAGGCCCCATTTTCTGCCTGGGCGTCCTGGCCAATATGACACTTGGTGCTTCAGGCAGGAAGCACCCCCATGCCCAGGCAGCACCCAGGTAGCTGTGACACCACCACAGCTATGACATACATTGCAGTACTCAGAGCTCTCAAATTCACACAAAGGCCTACTTCAATCTTGTCCTGTAAAAAACAAGTCTTCTGCCTCCTCCAGGAAGCCACCTACCTTGCACCAGAGGCTAGGCCCTCTCCTCGGTGCTGTCCTCTCCTTCCTGCTCTGGCTCATTCCCATTCCCCGAAGTGTTTGCTTCTGTCCCATTGACCAGAGCCCAGGTATAGGATGGGGGCTCCTGGTGGCTTTACTGAGCACTGACAAGCCTGATGGAGGCCCCTGACAAGTCCCTGATCTCAGTCCTGCCTGCCAGGATGCCCCTGCCTTCTCTTCCTCCATCCAAGCCCCAGGGCAACCCTGTGAATTGCAGTCCAGACAAGGCCAGCTTCCAGCTGGCCTGAGAGCCTCCCCCGCTGGGATGAAGGTAGGAGAAGGCTTCTGTGTGTGCACAAATATGGGCATGGGCGGGAGCCAGCCAGGGTGCCCAGGGCTAGGGTGGGGGATGCACAGAACTATTCATAGAACCGAATTAGGTATTTCCCCAAATCCCAAACCAGCTGGCCTTGGCCTCCTAGCCATCTCAACTTTGTCCATCCATCCAGTCCTTCACTCATTCAACAAATATTTGTTGAGTGCGTGTGTGTGTGTGTGTGTGTGTGTGTGTGTCTTTTGAAAAAACAGTAAAGACAGCCTTGCTATGTTGCCTAGGCTGATCTCAAACTCCTGGGCTTAAGATATCCTCCCCCTGAGCCTCCTGAGTAGCTGGGATTATAGGTGCGTGCCACCTTGCCTGGCTTATTTATTTATATTTGCTTTGCATTTTTTAAAGAAGGGGTCTTCCTCTTGTGCCTGGGCTAGAATGCAGTGGCACCATCATAGTACGGTGGCAGCATCATAGCCCACTGCAGCCTAAAATTCCTGGAATCAAGCAATCCTCCTACCTCACCCTTCCGAGTAGCTGGGATTACAGGCATGCAGCACCACACCCAACTAATTTTTGTATTTTTAGTAGAGATAGGGTCTTACTTTGTTGGGCAGGCTGGTCTTGAACTCCTGGCCTCAAGTGATCTGCCCACCTCAGCCTCCCAAAGTGCTGGGATTACAGATGTGAGCCATCGTACCAGGCCACAAATGCCAGCTTTTTGATGAGGCCTCCCGTAATTCTGTTTAACATTGCAACTCATCCCATCTCTCCAGAGGTTATTGCCAAATAGCATGAGATATGTATTCATTCTGTTCTTGCCTATTTCCCCTCCCTGGAAGGTAAGTTCCAGGAGGGCAAGATTTTTTCTGCTTTGCTCACTGTCCTTAAGACCTGCCTGGCCTCACAGCAGGGGTTCCTTAAATAGCTGTTGAATGAATGAGACTTGTGGGGTGACAGACCCGTCAAAAAGCTGTCCTTGCCTCCAGTCCTGCCATTTCCTGTATGTCCCCACACAGAAAGCCACGGTGATTTTTCTAAAAACCACATTGCTCTCTTTCAGGTCTTAGGGTAGGTATCACTTCCTCGGAAGCCTTCTCCAGCCCCCTGGGCTAGGGAGCCCTTCTGTGTACTCTCAGGGTCCCCTCCCCTCATTCTGGAATTGCCTGCAATTACCTAGTTCTGTAATTGTCTTCTCCAGGATAGCAAGCTCATCTGTCTCCCTCCCTGTTGGGAGTTGGGACGGTGCAGTGTTTATAGGAGTGCACTACCTGGGTTCAAGTCTTGGCTAAGCCATGAGAATTTAGGCAAATTACTTAAGCTCCCTGGGCCTCAGTTTTCTCATCTGTAAAATGTGGATCATCAGCTTCTCTCTCCTAGGGTTGGGGCAAGGATGAAACAAGCTGATACAAACGAGAGATGCTTGGCACATGGTAAGTGCAATACAAGCGTCAGCTATGATTATTCTTACTCAGCGTTGTGTCCCCTGGCCTAGCTCAGAACCTGGCCCATATTCAACACTCCTGTTTGTTAGATGAATGAATGACTGTGTATGGGGATAGAGGGATGAAGGAGTGGCATGAGGACCTAGAAGGGGGCTCTAACCCAGCCTGAAGAACACTGGAGAAGCTTCCTTCTCTAATGGGGAGGGAGCTTTCAGCTTTCAGCTTTCAGCAGGGTGAGGAGTTGTCTGGGCATGGAGAGAGGGGGGCTTGCGAAGCGGAAGCAGCCAGTGGCCTGTGTGGGGGCCTCTCAGCGTCGGAGAACTGAGGTGTTCAGGAGCCACAGTTCATCACTGAGTGACTGGGCCGTTAGTGCCAAGAGGCCAGTTTCCCCTTTGTGGGCCATTTTTAGGACAGTATCAGACTGTCACTGAGGGCAACATGTTCGTTCCGTGGTGGCTCCTTTGTCTGATCAGCAGCCCTCCAAGATCAAAGGGAGGCAAGCAGGGTAAAGGAGGCCACCACCTGTTGAGGGACCCCAGGGGACAGGTCTGGGTCAACCTGGCAACCCATTCCTGGCTGAGATTATGCCCGCCCCAGAGATAAGGGGACAGAGACCCCACACCCCTGAGGCAGTCAGAGTAAGAGGCAGAGCCCACTCAAGTCTGCGACTCCCCGTGCCTACCGTTATCAGCCCAGGGCTCCTCGTGGCCAGAGTGTGTCTCCCTCGTCACCCCAGTGAATCC
This sequence comes from Cheracebus regulus, assembly GCA_963574635.1. Lineage (NCBI taxonomy): Eukaryota > Metazoa > Chordata > Mammalia > Primates > Pitheciidae > Cheracebus > Cheracebus regulus. Next base: position 46,270 of record CAUYQU010038135.1, on the reverse strand, counting down.
TCAGTGGATGACATCACCCACTCCTGACTCCCCTCATAGGGCACTCACCAGGGAAATCCCTCCATGGGGCCTGGATTCACAGAGAGTCAAGTGCAAAGAGAACTTTCCATATAGACTGGAGCCAAAGGCTGGGAGTTGCAGGAGATTGGGGGTGGGTCTGCTGAGGGAAGAGAGACCAATCCTGGGGACAGTTGGGGGCACCTTACCCAATTCCTCCACCTCCACCCCTTAACTCCTCACTTGTCTCATCTGCTGATCTTCTCATCTGCTGATCGTAGAGGTCCCACACTCAGGCTCTGACCTCCACTGACTCTGATAGCCCACAGCGGGTCCAGGGTCTAGTTTTTGCTCCAGTCACAGGGTCCACAGCTGGGGTGACCAACAATCAGGAGCTCAGGGTTCAAATCCCACCCTGCCACTTCTTAGCTGGGTCACCTTAGGAAGAGTCCATCCCCCCTCTGAGCTTTTCTCATCTGTGAAAAATGACAGGTAAACCTCTGCCTTGGAGGGTAGCTAGAGGACTGAGACAGAGGCTGTGATAGCTCATGGCCAGCTGTGAGTTGCGGTACTTGCTGGTTGGATTAGCAATTGAGGAAACTGGTTTGGAAGGGGTTAAATGGAGTCCCTGCCTCCCAGCCAGGAGCGAATCAGGGCTGGTAGGGGAGGAGCCAGGCTGCTGCTAAGGAAAGAGGTCTAGACCGGCCAGATGCCGACTGGAGAGGGATGGCAAGAGACACCGCAGGGTTTGGGGGACTTGGCACAGCGGCCCTGGCCTCTGCACTGTGATAGTTCCAAGCCAGACAGTGCAGGGCAGCTGCTGGGCTGCAGGGAAGAGGAGCTACACTTCCTGAGCTGGGGCAGCGGCAGAGTGGATGAAGACCAGGACCCCGCGCCTGCCTGGCCCTCCAAAGCGGGGGCACCAGCTGCACCCAGGCTGTGACCTCAGCTGACTCCGATGATCCACATGGGACGCAGGGTCTAATTTTAGCTCCAGCCACAGGCCCACAGCCCAGGAGTGTCTGCCAGCGGGCACAGGGGCAGCCAGGGCTGCTCAGGCGAGGGGAGGAGTGGGAAGACCAGCCCTGCTCCCTCCAGCCTGTCCCTGGCCAAGCCGCCCCCTGTGGGAGCCCTGACTGGTCCCCATGGCCTGGCAGACAGCCCTCCTCTCAGTTGAGGGTAAGGTCAAGGGGTGCAGCCAGGAGGGCAGAGGGACACGGCCCTGCATTCTGGACAGGGGTTGCGTCAGCCAGAGCAGTGCGCAGGGGCAGTGGTCCCTGCTGGGAGGGCAAAGGGTGGCTTGGTTGTCCAAGGGCCGAGGAGGCAGAGTTCTGAGAGCAGGGAGGCCAGGCCAGCAAGCTGGGTCCCACCTGGCCTCCTCCTGCCTGGCCTGTGACTCACTGTCTGACCTTACAGAGGTGCAGGAGGCCTGGTCTCCATGGGCCTCAGTCTTCTTATCTGTGCAATGAGAGCGCAGGACTAGCTGGCCCGTCCCAGCTCCCGTCTCCCCCGATAGGCCCTGGTCTTCCTGCTTGCTTGCTGGCAGAGGCCTCCCAGCTTCCCCAGCCCTGGCTGTGGGTGGCCACATGCAGTCGTGGAGAAGAAAGTCCCTCTGGCTGGCACTGTCAGCCTCCTGGCTCCTGCTCGTCCTGCTGGGAGGCTTCTCCCTTCTCCGCCTGGCATTGCCTCCCAGACCTCGGCCCGGGGCTCCCCAAGGCTGGCCTCACTGGCTGGATGCAGACGTCCTGCAGAGCTTCTCCCAGCCTGGAGAGCTCCCAGAAGATGCCGCTCAGCCTCCTCGAGCCCCTCACGGTGGCAGCTGCAACTGGGGATCCTGCTTTGACACCTCGAAGTGCAGGGGCGATGGCCTCAAGGTATTCGTGTACCCAGCAGCTGGACCGATGTCTGAGACCCATCGCAGGATCCTGGCCTCCATTGAGGGCTCTCGCTTCCACACATTCAGCCCTGCTAGGGCCTGCCTTCTCCTCCTCCTCAGCCTGGATGCCCAGACTGGAGAGTGCAGCTCAATGCCTCTGCAATGGAACAGGGGCAGGAACCATCTGGTCCTTCGTCTCCACCCAGCCCCCTGCCCCAGGACCTTCCAGCTGGGACAGGCTATGGTGGCCGAGGCCAGCCCCACAGTGGACTCCTTCCGGGCCGGCTTTGATGTGGCCCTCCCTTTTCTCCCTGAAGCCCATCCGTTGCAAGGTGGGGCTCCGGGCCAGCTGCGGCAACACAGCCCCCAGCCTGGGGTAGCCCTGCTAGCCCTGGAAGAGGAGAGGGGTGGGTGGCGCACAGCAGGCACCAACTCCTCTGCCTGCTCCTGGGATGGGCACTGTGAGCAAGACCCTGGACCTGGGCAGTAAGTGAACCTTTCGCCTTGGGGGCTGGATGGGAGGCAAGCCCAGAGGTGAGGGTAGAAGGTAGGACTGAGATGGGAGAACCAGGTAGTCCTGGCAGACTTCGGCCTCAGCTGCAGCAGGAGGGAGCCAGGTTAGACGGCAGAGAGCACTTCCATTAAGATGGGGACTTTTTGCAAAGGGGTGTCTAAGGGAGGTTTTGGAGTTCTCCCCTGGGGATCTTTAAACTCACTCCTATTTACTTCCTCTCCCTTATTCCAAACCTCCTACCCTCATATTTTTTTTTCCTCATACACATGTATAGTGGTTGCTCTGTGCTAAGCACTTATATAAATCATTATTATAATAAAATATACTAGTTGTTAGCATTTAAGTGTTTGTGTACCAGACACTAAAGCTCAGACAGGTTAAGTAATTTTTCTGAGGCCACCCAGCCGGAAAGAGCCAGTGTTTTGATCCAGAATTGCCTGTCTCCAAAGCCTTCAGTATGAGAATTCTGAGTTTTAAGCAAATGTTTATGATCAACCTCATCAAATGCCTCAGAGGGGCCTCACAGTCACAGGTGGAAGCTGCTCCTGTTTCTAATTTTGGGGATTAACCTCTCAAGGAAACAGCCTTTGGTTATAGCAAATATGACATAGGTCAGATCTAAGAAAGAACTTTCTGCCAGTGAGAGGGCCTGGATATATATAAAGGGCTGGGGGCCTGTGGGAGCTGGTGAGCTTGTGCAGAAACTTTTCCACCTGGGCTAGTTAGGGTGATGCGCCTCAGGTGATAAAGTTTATCCTTTAAGCACTCTAACTCCTCCATGTCCCCAGCAGGCCAGCAGTCTTCAAAGGCTGGCTGGGCAGGCAAGAATGGAAGTCCTTCTGAGGTTGTCCAGGGCCCCGGTGGCAGAGGGTTCCCTCTATATCCACCCCATCCAGGGGCCGACCTGAATCAGAAACTGTCACTCTAGTATCCTCCCATAGGTCTCTCTCCCTGTTCTCTGCTCCAACATCAGTTATTCTGAGCTCCGCTCCCTCCCAGGGATTCTTGTCTCTGCTTGGGGATGTCTCTCAGTCAAAAGGCTCTTGTGGGAATGGGATCTTTCCACTTTCTGAAGGTAGAAGGAAGCCTCCAGGGGGCCCTCACAATCAGGAACAGAAAAGGACTTGTCCTGGTCAGCCCCAGGGTCCTTCTGCCAGGACCCATCCCTAGTGGTCTCCAAGGAGGAAGCCTGAAAAGTCAGGGATCTCGCCCAAGCCCTTGCAGCTCGAGCTCAGGCAGAAGCTCGCTTTGGGCGACAAGGCTCTTGTGCCTCACTTTTCTGATGAGGCACCCAGGTATTCTTGAAGGAAGTTCTTTTTTTTGGCTGACTTTAGTTACCGTTAAGCACAGTTTGTTATTGGTGAACCTGAAAGCAATTTCAGTCTGAATTTCTTTGAGAACCTGAAAGTTAGGGAGCTGCACACAGCAGGTAGGTGCTCATTAAATGTTTACTAATGGATCTGAAATTGACGAGAGCTGGCCATGGTCTTCTAATTAGTGTGGATCACCGAGTAGCATTTCTGATAAGTTTTATTTCCCAGGGGCAAAGCTTGGTAGCCTTGTCTTCTGACCCTCAAGGAGTTTTGTCTTTGTCCTCGGCCTCCCTGCAGGTAATGGGACTTGTCATCTCTGGAGTATCTTGAGCCTCAGTTTCTCCAAAGTGCCAGGCAGCTGCCTGGGCCAGACAGTATAGGGACAGAGTGAGAGAGATAGCCTGAATAAACAAGTGCTGCCCAGAGAAAGAGGCCATTCACAGTCCCTGCCACTGCCCCACATTCCCTCAGCTGGGCTAGAGTTGGACGGGGAGGAGGCTATGTCTGAAGAGTGCCTGCCTTGGGCCAGGTGCTGTGCCAGGCACTTTACCTAAGTCCCTGCTGATCCTCTCATGCCCCCTTCAAGGGAGGTATTATTATCTCCATGTCAGGGAATGGAAAACTGAGGCTCAGAGAGGTGGAGTAGCCCAGGGTGACAAGGTCCCCTGTTCGCCAAGGGCCACTCACTTTTCTAATCACATGCTTGGAAGCAGTGGAGTTGGGATTCAACCCTGTACTTTTGGCTCCAAAGCCCATGTTTTTCCACCTTGGTTGAACAGTCTCTTGTTGCTTTGGAATAAATCTCCACCCATTCAAATTATTATTTATTCATTTTTATGAATAGGTAATTCATTCACAAGTTACAAAATTCCAAAGGCACAAAGGGGCATAGAGTGAAAAGCCTCCCTTCTACTCCTCTCCCCGGCCACCCAGTTTTCCTGCCTGGAGCCAAACACCACTTCCAGTGTCTTTTCTGAGAAACTCTGAGTGTGTACAAGCAATATATATATTCTCCCCCATACTTTAACATAAATTTGATGCATGTTTTAAAGTCCCCCAGCCTGTAGCCATTGGGAACAAGGGGCACAGTGAGTACCTAGGGTCCATGATACTTTTATAGGCCCATGAAAATATTTTCATTTTTTGAAAATCAGGGCTGGGTGCAGTGGCTCACGCCTGTGATCCCAGAACTTTGGGAGGCTGAGGCGGGTGAATTGCTTGATCTTAGCAACATGGCGAGACCCTGTCTCTACAAAAGTTACAAGCATTAGCTGGGTGTGGTGGTACACGCCTGTAGTCCCAGCTACTTGGGAGGCTGAGGTGGGAGGATTGCTTGAGCCCAGGGGGTCAAGGCTGCAGTGAGCTGAGATCACGCCTCAGCCTCCCAAGTAGCTGGGCATCAGAGTGAGACCCTGTCTCAAAAAATTAAAAAAAAAAAAAAAAAAAAAGACAGAATTAAAAATAAACTATCAGGTAGAAGGGAAAAAAAAATTTTTTTTTTTTTTTTTTTTTTTTTTTTGAGACAAAGTCTTGCTCTTGTCGCCCAGGCTGGATTTCAGTGGCACAATCTTTGTTCACTGCAACCTCCACCTCCTGGGTTCCAGCAATTCTCCTGCCTCAGCCTCCCAAGTAGCTGAGATTACAGGTGCCCACCACCATGCCTAGCTAAGTTTTGTAAAGACAGGGTTTCACCATGTTGGTCAGGCTGGTCTTGAACTCCTGACCTCAGATGATCTGCCTGCCTTAACCTCCCAAAGTGCTGAGATTACAGGCATGAGCCACCGCACCTGGCAGAAAATGTTTTAATATATAATACTGTTTGTTTGTATACCAATACAGTTATGAACTATATTCTTTTTTTATGGCAGGAGGGACTGTGAAGGCCAAAGTGCCTAGGCCACATGGAAGTCACAACGTGGCCCTGCCTATGGCCAGGCCCCAGTAGAGCACTGAGGCAGGGGTACAGCCACGCTGACCATCCATGGACACTGAGGCCCTGAGTCTATGGCATACTTTATGTGGCCACAGAATCCTAAGACTTCATCAGTGGTCACCATACAGATGCACAAACTCCCTCTGTAACACATTCCCCATTCCCCGCCACAGGTGCTCAGCAACCTCTACTTATTTGCCTTTATGGATGGGGAACAAAGACCACCCACTGGCTGCATTCTCAGCCTGCTCTATCACTAGAATTTCTGCTGAAATTGACCTCCCGGATATCTGGTCTCTTGGTCCCAGATGTATTTCCTAGTGTCACACTGAGCATTCAGGCAGCGCCCACTGAGCGTCCATTCTCCACCAGGCACCCTGCTAGGCCCTGGGGATACTGAGATGGGGGAGGTACAGTCCCATCCTCAAGGAGCTCAGACTTGTAGGAGAGACAGGCAAGTCAACTGTTCGACACACATTGTTAAGCAAAGAGTGACTGCACAGGCTGCCTGCCTGGCTCCTCTACTTAAGAGCTGTGTGACCTCTTTGGGCCTCAGTTTTCTCATCTGTAAAATGAGATAATAACAGTGCATACCCCCCATCTCATAGAGGTGCTGTGAGAATGAACTGAGGTAATACATAGAAAGCATTTAGAACTGTGCCTGAAGCAAAGTACATACTCAACATAGGTTAGTTTGATCATTACTACTGCAGTCCACTGGGAGGTGGGAGCAGAGAGAGCCATCTCTGGAGAGATTAAGGAGGGGTTCCCAGAGGAGGTGATGTTTCAGCTTAGACATTAAGACAGCATAGGAGAAAGCAGGTTCAGTGGCTCATGTTTGTGATCCCAATACTTTGGAAGACTGAGTCAGGAGGATGACTTGAGGCCAGGAGTTTGAGACAGCCTGGGCAACAGAGCTATAGTAATAAAATAATAATAATAATAATAATAATAATAATAATAGCCACACACGGTAGCACAGCCTGTAGTCCCAGCTACCCCAGAGGCTGAGGCAGGAGAATAGCTTGATCCTGGGAAGTCGAGGCTGCAGTGAGCTGTGATGACACCACTGCACTCCAGCCTGGGTGACAGAGCAAGAGCTTGTCTCAAAGAAAAAGATGAGTAGGCGGACTTCCTCAGGATGACAAGGCAGGGAGCGGCCCTCCAACATGAGGGAGAAGGGATCTTACAGGCACAGAGGATCCAGGGAGGTTAAGGCTCAGTGGTGCAGTTCATTCCGCCTTAACCTAGAGGTTTTCAGTTCCTTAGAGGTTGACTTGGGGGTGAAGGGGGCTGTACCTGGTTGGCCTCTGCTGTGGTTTTTAATGAGGTGAAGGGTGTCCTGATGCTGACTTGTGGCTTCTTCCAGGGAGGGCCTGGTGGGCACTTAAGCATGGTGGGAGGAGTAAGAAGGCTGGGGTTCCTCGGAGACCACTAAGCAGCAGCTCTGGGGTGGTTCAGATAACTCGGGGTCAGGAGCTGGCACATCTCTGTTATAGTCCCAGGTCTACCCCAACCCTATCTGTGACCCTGAGCCAGTCCTTGTGTCTCTCTGGGCCTCAGTTTCCCTATCTGTTCAATGGGGCATGGGCCTGAGGCTGCCTAAGTATCCCAGGTCTGCCTCTTGGAGGTTCAGGCTCAGAGCCAAACAGGCTGTAACTAAGGAGGGTCCTAGGACCCTCTGGGCCCTACTCATGAGTCCCACACTGAGCAGGCCTGTGTTCTGGTCTCTCCCTTCATCCCTCCTCCAGCTGGTTTCACAGGCTATGGTCCCCCTGGGGGTGGCTCTGAGGAGGCTGGGACTCCTGCCCTTCCCTCCAGGCACACATAGCCTGAGTGTGGCCCTGAGCCAGGGCTGGGGGCTGAGTGGGAGGAACAGAGGCGGCCTGTCCTCTGGACCAGGGGCCTCTGGGCAGCAGCTTCCTGTGTGGTTCCAGGCTGGGGGCCCAGCCCACCTCAGGACAGAGGAGCCTTTCATAGGCCTGGCTCTCAGTGTTCGGGGGAGGGCTGGGCTCAGAGGCCGCGCAGGTGAGCGGTGCCGAGAGTCTACGTGTGGCAGAGTCGGGGAGGGCAGATGTGCATGTCTAAGTCAGGCAGGGCCTTGGAAACATTAGGATCTGATTTCTCCCATTTTACAGATGAGGAAATTGAGGCTAGAGAAGGCAAGGGAAGCGTCTAACTAAGACCACCAAGGGCAGAGGCAGAGCTGGAATGCAGGGCTCCTGACTCCTAGTCTAACCGCAGATGCACGGTCGGTGTGAGGCTTGTGTTTGTGTTAGTGTGGCAGTGTGCAGCTGTGCATATGCATAAGTAGGTTTGCATATTTGGGAGTGTGGGTGTGGGGTCCCGGGGTGTGGGATGCTCCCACTGAGGGAGCCTGGTGGGGCGAAGGGCACTGTCCAAGCTCATGTGCGCAGGGACCTCCCTGTGTGCCTTTTTAGGACCCAGCGCTGGGAGATGCTGCCCAATGCCACCTTCTGCCTCATCTCTGGCTACCGTCCCCAGGCTGCCTCGCGCTTCCTCCAAGCCTTGCAGGTACAACCCCAATTTGAGTGTCACCAGTCCTTTGTCCCCGAGCACTCATGAGCTGGCAGGTCCTCTGGGTCCAGGCCAATGAGAAGGGGTAGCGAGCTGCCTGCTCCTTTACTCCTGGCCTCAGGTGTGCCTGTGTCCCCATTCACTGTACCCTCTGCAGAACAATCATAATCTTCCCTCCCCGAAAAACCCCATTTTCCTGTCCTCTTTGCCACTTGCCCCCAAGGGCAACTGGGAACTGGGGGCAGGGGGTAGGTATGTGCTGGGTGGGGCTGGGCTCCCCGTGACCTCCCTGCCCCCCAGGCCGGCTGCATCCCGGTGCTTCTCAGCCCCCATTGGGAGCTGCCCTTCTCTGAGGTCATCGACTGGACCAAGGCGGCCATCGTAGCTGATGAGAGGCTCCTGCTCCAGGTAACTCAGAGCCCTGCCCACAGGGTGGGAAGTGGACCCAGGAGAGGAGAGGGACCCAGAATCCTGGATCTAGGCTGGCCTCAGTCCTCGTTCCTATCCTCCTTCTATGGATACTGATGAATTTCTCCTAGCACCAAGTCTCCCCACTGAGGCTCCCATAGGATCTGACGGAGCTGGAGCTTGCTAAGGGTTCTGAGAGCAAGTTCTGATCCTCTTCTAGCCTCAGTTTTCCCATGTCTATAATAGGACAAGCTAGACCAGACAATCCCCATGGGCCCAGCTCCAGTGGCCTATGACTGCTTAAATATCAATTTAGGGGAAGGCAACAAAAAAATTCAAACTCAGAGCGCCTCCATGGGGTCTGGGCTGGGAAAGCAAAACGCATGGCAACTTTTCCATCTGATGAAACTAATTTTGTCCAGCTCTGAAAAATATATGTATGACCTGCCTTGAATCCCCTGAGAATGGTAGAGGCAGTTAGTAGTAGCTACCATTTATTTATTGAGCCTCTACAATGTACTAAGCAATTAATGAGCAAACACTGGGAGAGGTTAAATAGCTTGACCATAGTCACATGGTTACCAAGTGTCATTCAAATCCAACTCTATGTGACCCCTGAACACTTTTTTTTCTTTTTTGAGATAGGGTCTTGCTCTGTTGGCCAGGCTGGAGTGCAGTGGCATGAATATGGCTCACTGCAGCTTCGACCTCCTGGGCTCAAAATTGCTCTATTACCTGCCACTTTTTTTTTTTAACCCGCCCCGCCCCCACCTGCCACTTTTCTCCCTCTCTGCCCCAGGTCCTGGCTGCCCTCCAGGAGATGTCCCCCGCACGGGTCCTCGCCCTTCGTCAGCAGACCCAGTTTCTTTGGGACGCCTACTTCTCTTCAGTGGAGAAAGTCATCCATACCACTTTGGAGGTGAGGGGGCTCACCTGATGGGGGTCCTGCTCCATCCCTGTCACCTCTCCATACTCCTGTGTCTCAGTGTTTAGGGATCGCCCCATCTTGAAGATGGTCCTGGGATGAATCTGAGACTTGGCTGTGAGATTTGGGACAAGTTTCTCCTCCAGTCTTGGCCTCAGTTTCCCCATCTATAGAGAAGATGGCTGTGACCAATAGATTTCAAAGCATGTGCCAATGCCAATTGACTGCTGACGACTGCCTGGGGTGCTATGTTGGGAGGGATTCTGAGTCCCAAAAGAATGTCATGACCCATTAGTAACATCTGTCATGGGCGAGGAAGGAAGGGGAAGCAGTGACCCTGCCACCATCTGCCACCTCTGGAGCAACATCATGGAGTGCACCCTATGCTAGACTTCAGCTTCTGATCCCAGGGTCTGGCGATGCAGCTGCCTCCTTCCCCAGAGCCTGGAAGGGGAGGTGTGGCCATGATCACACAGATCCCTCGCTCTGCTCAGCTCCTCTCTCATTCAGGTTATTCAGGACCGAATCTTTGGAACATCAGCTCACCCCTCGCTGCTGTGGAACAGCCCCCCAGGGGCACTCTTGGCCCTGTCTACTTTTTCCACGAGCCCCCAGGACTTCCCCTTCTACCACCTGCAACAGGGTATGCCCTGGGGATGGGACAATCTGAAGTCCCCTCAACTCTACCCAGGGCTGCCCCAGCCTCATCCGGAGAGCCCCACCAAGACCCTCCCTGGCCCCTGGGACTCCCTACTCAGGTCATTCTTCATGGGGTTCTGTTCCCTCCCACCCTAACAGCCTGTGTCTCATTCCCCCAGGCTCCCGCCCTGAGGGCAGATTCAGCGCCCTGATCTGGGTGGGGGCCCCTGGCCAGCCCCCGCTGAAGCTCATCCAGGCGGTGGCAGGCTCCCAGCACTGTGCCCAGGTCTGCTCCCTTCCTAGCTGGAGTCCTCGGATCCAGGGTGGGGGCAAGGGACAGGGCAAGGCCCTGATGACTTCTAGACCCCAAGGATGACCGCTCATTTTGCGGGGAGGCATGGGGAAGATTTCTGCGTGTTCTTGCTGCCTTCTTCTGTAAGTCCCAAGATTCGGTTGCCTTTTCCCCATGGAAATTGATGAAGCCACATGAAAAGCAGGTGTCTCTTTGGGAGGCTGGAGAAGGAAACATTCATTGCTTTACTCAGCAGTCATTTTCTGAACACTAGGCCCTGGGCTCAATGCTGAGCAGAGAAAAAGCAGGGAAGCATTCTGCCCAGAGATTCAGACTGAGTTAGCATTTTCTGGCACACAGACTGTCAAACCTTACTTCTAGAGAAGCCAGATAGACTCACTAGAGTCCTTGCAGAGGAAGTGAAGCAGTTAGCTCAGCCAGGGTGCACACAGAAGGGCTCCAAACAGGCCATTTGAGCTGGGCTGGGAGTGATAAAAGAGGCTGAGGAAGAGAATGAACCCTTAGAGAAAAGATGGGGATGGAGCATCTTTAATTGTAAAGTCACAGGTCACCACCTTCTTGTCACCAGAATTCCTGCCTCCTACAAGTCCAGAGGCAAGGACAGGGCAGCAGTAAAAGTACCTTGGAGCCAACTAAGCCCTTCTCCCAAGTGCACTTTATAAAGCTGACTTCTCAAACTTCTTCCACCTTGAGAAAGATCACTCCTGCCCCACCACCCCCCGCAACCCACCTTCTGCCCCAGACCCCAGACTTCAGGAACAACCTCCTGTCCTCTAGATCTTGGTTCTCTGGAGCAATGAGAGGCCACTCCCATCCAGGTGGCCGGAAACAGAAGTGCCCTTGACAGTCATTGATGGGCGCAGGAAGGTGAGGGATAAGGAGAGGCATGAATGGGGTGGGCCCATGCTGGGAGCTGGGGGAGGGCACCCATGGGGTATTTTATGAATACCTGGGCCTGAGCTGCAGTTGGGCCTGAAGAATGGTACAGTAGTTTTCAGCCACAGGGCTAATAATGATGATTCTCTTCCCTCCCTGGTCCCTGTGAATTGTGCCTCCAAAGCAGTGGGGCTTATGTGATGGGGGAAGACAGAGGAGTGTGCTGATATCTCAGATGAGAAACAGAGGAGAAACCCGAGATCTTGAGAAAACATGGGCAAAGGGCAGCACATTGGGCCAGTAAGGGGTGGCTTCTGGGAACCGTGGTTGGTTGGAACCATGCCTGCATGGTTGTGGGCAAGTCCTTTCGTCATTCTAGATCTGTTTCTTTCAAATGAGAGATGTTTGACAATTCCTCCCACAGTTGATATGACAATATGACAATGGAGGAATCCCAAGATGTCAAAACTGGAAGGGTCCCTAGAGACCAACTGCCCCATTTTACCAAAGGGGAAACTGAAATCCAAGGAGGTCAAATGAGTTACCCAGGTCCCAGAACGAGCTCTGCACAGGCTTGTCATATTCGCAGCCCAGGTGTCTACACTGCGAGCTCTACACAGGCTTGCCTTATAGATGAGTTAAGGGAGGTGAACTCAATGGCTGAGTTCACCTCCCTTCTCCTCCTGCAGGTTAGTGATCGCTTCTTCCCATACAGCACCATCAGAACTGATGCTATCCTCAGCCTCGATGCCCGCAGCAGTCTTTCCACAAGTGAGGTGAGGGCTGGGCCCAAGAGAAGCCCAGTGTGGGTAGACACAGAGCCAGAGGGTCCTGGCAGCCCCTCAAGTTCCCAGAGTTGCGTAGACCCCAGGTCCTGAGGTCCAGCCTCTTGCATTTGAAGCCACCCCAGCAAGCCAGGCAGCCTTCTCTTTAGGAGTCTTGAGGCTTTCCATGAACTCGTTTGAGAACATTGTTTTTGTGCCCCCTGGAAGCTTTCATGCCACACTTCCAGCCAGTTCCAAGTCATGGCTCCCGTCTCCTCTCCCCTGAGTCCTGTCCTGGCCCTCAGCCAGGCTGGCCCTGCCTCCGTTTCTCTGGATGTCCTAGGTATTTAGGAGGTCCTTCCTCACAGCTTACTTGAGTCCCTCTCCAGGTGGACTTTGCCTTTATGGTGTGGCAGAGCTTCCCAGAGCGGATGGTGGGCTTCCTGACGTCGAGCCATTTCTGGGACGAGGCCCACGGTGGCTGGGGCTACACTGCTGAGAGGATGAATGAATTTTCCATGGTTCTCACCATGGCTGCCTTCTACCATAGGTACAGACCCTTACCCTGCAAAGGGATCAGAGGATCAGAGACCCCGCTACCCCAAACCAGGAGCAGGGTGGCTCAGGTTGAACCCCAGGGATCCAGGTTCAAGGCCCAGATCTGCCACTTCCTAGTTGTGGGATCCTGGGCAAATCTCACTTCTTTAGAGTTTGTTTCCTCATCTGTAAAATGGGATGGACTCACCTCCCAGGGCTGGTGTGATCATTAAATGAAGTCCCTGGCACACAGAGGTTCCACAAATGGTAACAATTGTTATTTTAAGTAGAGCCATGGAGTGAAGAAGGGCAGTGTGTGGGTTTTCTGGTGGTGGGGTGACAAGAGAATAGTCCTGATGCTTTATAAATGTGGATGTGATGGGTTGGGGACCATCTCAGACCTTCCAGAAGCTGCCTGAAGTACTCTGGTCTTGGGGTAAGGACTGAATTCTGCAGGACCTCTTTAGAGGGTTTCTTTAAACATGTTTAAATCAGATATGCATAACCTGGAACCTCTTGTAGATTACCCAGGAGCTCTGCAGGGAATTCTCAGTAGAGTGAAGAACAACCGAATGTCTGCGAGGTGAGGTTGGCCTGTCTGAGGGCCGGGTGAAGTGAGGCTCACCCAGAGCAACATCAGCCTGGTTCATCCACAGCTGGTCTTTGGGCTGCCATGTTTGATGGCTTTGAAACCAGCTGATCCCAGCCCCCAATTCTGGCTCTGTCTGAGTTCAGAACTCAGAGCCCAAGGATGGAGGCCCCAAGGAGCTGTCGAGGAGAGGGCAGGGAACACACCACTAGCTGCAGATGAGCCCGAGTCATAGCACAGTGGAAAGCTGTTTATGCCAGGGATGGGAACTCTCGGAGGCAACCAGGGCTCAGAGGCTTGGGGATGGAAGGGAGAGGTGAGGTCCGAGGGGAGGAGAATGGGGCCTGGGGATGAATTTTTCTGCAGTCTCTCCCTGTCCTTTCCCCTTGTCCAGGTATTACCACACTCTCTTCACCCACTCCCTGCCCAAGGCTCTGAGGACCCTGGCAGATGAGGTACCCACCTGTGTGGACGTCCTGATGAATTTCCTAGTAGCGGCAGTCACCAAGCTGCCCCCTATCAAGGTGCCTTATGGCAAGCAGCGCCAGGAGGCTGCTCCACTGGTGAGGGCTGAGGGGGACTGGTCGGAACTGGCGGGGATGGCGGGGAGGATTCCCTCTCACTGTCTAATTCTAGTCTCTCTTGCTGCACGGGCGTGGGGAGTTTGGAAAGGCAGAGAAGGCCATTAACGCATTGCTTCTGTCCCTGTTAGGTACCTGGGGGCCCGGGGCCCGGGCCAAAGCTGCAGGCCCCAGACCTCAACTGCATCAACCAGATAGCGGCAGCGTTCGGCCACATGCCCTTGCGGTCCTCTCGTCTGCGTCTGGACCCAGTGCTCTTTAAGGACCCGGTGTCCGTGCAGCGCAAGAAGTACCGCAGCCTGGAGAAGCCCTAGGGGGCGACTCGCGGAGACCCCAGCGGAGGTCCCAGCCCGGCTCCCAGAGAGCGCGGCACCTGCCTGCGGGCTCCGCCCAGGGACACCGGAGAACCAATCATGGCAGCCAGCGGGCCCATACGTCGGACCCCGGTTAGCCAATTACAGCAGGGGGCGTGGCCTTACCCTCTTTCGCCAGCCCTCGGCGGCTGAGCCTCTACTGAGGCTGAGCACCGCGCCTGGAGCGTCGCTCTCTGCTTCTTCACCCAGCTAACTTCTGCTTGTCTTTCAGAGCATCGCCTCCTCCAGGGACTTACCTGGCCCTCCTCCCCGACCCCGATGGGTTGGGTCTCCTTTGCCCTTTCGCAGCCCAGTGTTTGCCGCGGTCACGCCCGGTCAAGTCCCAGGACTGGCTTGCGGGCCCGGGGAGGCGGGTCGTGTCGTGTCGTGTCCTTTTCTCTCTGACCCGGCAGGTGTGCCGCAAATATTTGACGAATGAATGGATGGCAGACATTAACTGCGTGCCTGCCCCTATGCGGGTGGCGGCGAGACAGTGTGAGCGGAGAGACAGAACTCCCCCCATCCAGGGTTCCTAGTCCCGGGAAGGCAGCTACCCAAAGACACCTGCGTTGCCAGGCTCAATCCTTGAGCCTCAGCCAAGGAGCAGAAGGGTGCGGGTAAACGAGGGGTGGGGTGAGGAAAGCGGGATGGGAACAGGTGGCCGTCCCCCCGCCCGGCGCGCGCCCGCGGCTCAACCTGGGCCGTTTGCTCTGCACTACCAACGCCGACCACTAGAGGTCAGCGCCGCGCCGCACTCCCCACCTGCAGGGCAGAGAGCTGCCGGGGACGTGGAGAGTGAGCTCTGTGGGCAGCTGGGGGTCTGAAATCTGGGGAGAGGAATCTGAAGAACAGTCCCATCTCTTTTGCCTGAACACTTGGAACTCAGTAAGAAGGGACTGTTTCTAGGTGGGCTGGACGCGAGTGGGAACTGTCCCGAGCAGGGACTATACTTGAGGATGGAATTGGGGTGGGGACACTAGGTCCTCCCGGGTTCACCCACCTGGAACTGGAATTATCACTTCCGAAATAAAGCGCGTGTCCTTGCCCCCTCATGCTCCAGGCTATAAATACCCTTACAGCAGCTGCTGGAGGGAGGGGCTCAGGGCTTAGGGCTTGCCTGGGAGCAGGGTCGACTCCAGAGGGTGAGCATGGTGGGTCCAGCCCAGGTCCAGGGTGTCAGGTGTTTTCCTGCTTTGATGGCCTTGCAGCTCTGGAAATTTCCGTGACTGGCTCACTGGCAGGAACATGCTGTCCCCTTAGGCCTCTCCAAGGCCTTCCACCCCCACCCCCCAGCTGGACGTAGGGCCCCTGGATGACTCAGGTCCTCCCTGGAGCCAACCACAGCTGAGTGGCAGAGAGGGTCACCCTTGGGAGGTGTGGTGCTGTGAGATGCTTGAGCTACAGGGGGAACTGGAAATGAAAGCGGTGGGGGAGAGGCAGTCTGGGCCCAAGTCAAGAACTGAGGGTGGGTGGGAAAGCATACAGCTGCGGCCCAGGCAACCTTCCCAGGTTGGGGACGGCACTGGGTGCCAGGTCCAGCCAGGGAAAAGAGGCACCTTTCCAATCACAGCTGTGACACCCAGGACACTGAACTGCCTTGGCATGGCCTTGCCAGTGGATCAGGCACTGCTGGTCCCAAGGTTCATATTGTATCAACATGCAGCTCAGACCAGGCCCCCAGCCCCTGCTATAAAGGAAGGTCTAGGGGAATAAGGCAGAAATCCCAGACCTGCCCACACTGGCTGAGTACTTCAGGAAAACGAATCAACCTCTGAGCCTCAGTCTTTTCATCTATAAGAATGTGGGATAGCAATGATGGTCTCTCTCTCTCTCTTTTTTTTTTGAGATGCAGTCTTTCTCTGTCACCTGGGCTGGAGAGCAGTGGTGTTGTCTCGGCTCACTGCAACCTTCACCTCCCGGGTTCAAGTGATTCTCCTGTCTCAGCCTCCCAAGTAACTGGGATTACAGGCACATGCCACCATGCTTGGCTAATTTTTGTATTTTTAGTACAAATGAGATTTCGCCATGTTGGCCAGGCTGGTCTTGAACTCCTGGCCTCAAGTCATCCACTTGCCTCGGCCTCCCAAAGTGCGGGGATTACCGGTGTAAGCCACCACGCCCAGCCAATGACTGTCTCTTGAGAGGGATGTAAGGACTTGGCACAGAACAAAGCCCAGGATCAAGTTCCTGGGGGCCTGCCATGACTTAGGCAGGGCGGGAAATGGTCAGAGGGTTGAGGACCTTGAGATTGTGGTGGAATGGAGTGGCTGCCAGCAACCCCCACCCTTCTCCACACAGACCTGGAGGGGCTGAAGGACCCACTGACCTAGAACACAGGCGATCAGGATGACAGCGCTGGGAAGGCACAAAGAGGTCGTTTCACAGATGGAAAGACAGAGATTTAAAGTGGGAGGCAAGGGACCAAACCCACCTCCTCCCACCTTGGGCCAAAACAACCCTAACCCTGGGGAGGCTGGGAAGCCCTCCTGGCTCCTCAGTAAGGCAGCCTCAGGCCACAGAGTTCTCTGCCTCCAGGGTGATGAAAGTAACCATACAACAACCACAGGTCCTTGGCCAGCTGGCTTTTGTTCTCAACCCTGTGCGGGAGGCATTAACCGAGAAGGTGGAGCAGGCCAACTTGCCCAAGGCACTTGCTTCCAATGGCAGAGACACACCCTGTGACACAGGACTCCCTGATGACTGAGTAAGTTGTCTTGATGAGTTGGGGACAGGTCTCCCCTCTTGCATCTTGTAAACACAAGCCACCCCTAAGTTGGGAATCTTCACACACAAGCCCCACGAAGCCATGGTCTCCCCCTAGCTGGCCTCTGGGCCGAGTGCAGCCCCGCTTCTCTCCCTCTGCCTCCTCCACACCCAGGCTCCGACTGGGTCAGGCCAGGTAGGCAGCAGAGCTGGCACAGCTGTATCTTTCTGGAGGCTTGGAATCCCCGGGGACACTCTCAGGGCAGCAGAAGGGCCAGAGGGTTTGCAGGCTGTTAATGCAGAACCCAAGAAATCTCTGTACGCCTCCCCACCCCCCCACACCATCTGGGCCAAGGTTCTTTTTTGTATTGGCACAGCTGAGGGAATAAGGAAAGAGGAAACCAGTCCCTTACCTAGGAAGAAGCCTCTCCTCTCCAGGAAAGGGGACATTTGGCTCATAGCTGAGGTGACTAAGGCACAGATAAGCCTCAGGTGCCTCCTGGCTCCCTGCTTCAGGGGGCTGGAATGAGAGTGCGGGGTCCTCACCCCTGTGACCTCCTTAAACCCTTTTGCTAAAGGCAGAGGAAAGGGCTCAGAGTCATAAAGGCAAAGGCCAGCCAGGCTGAAATGGGGGATAAGGCAGGTCGTAGGGGCCAGCCTCCCCTTGGACGTCCCGTGGCTCACTGCCTTTGACCCTGCAAGTGGTAGAGTGACATCTGCTGAGGATTAGGCCCAAACACAGCCTTTCCAGACCTAGCCCAGGGGCTGGAGGAGCAGGGTCACACTAGCTGTATACCCACTTAGTCTCCACCCTGGCGCTGGCTGTAGTCAGATGGGGGAGTCAGATGGGGGAGGCAGCTCCATTCCTGAGGTGGGGCAAGGCTCTACACTGAACATGAAGCAGAGGTCAGGAGGGGGGCCTGGTTTATACCACAGCTGGGGTAGGCAAAGTCCTGGCTGGGCCTGAGGGACACTCAGTCGAGCCACCTGCAGGTCCATGCCCCAGTTGGCACCTGGCCAGGCAGTCAGTCCGAGGGGCCCTGGCATGCCTGACAGTCCTTCATGTCCTCTGAGTAGTCTTCGATCTGGATGGTCACAGTGTGGAAGTGGAACTTCCCCTGGAGGCGGCTGCTGGCTGTCTTCAACACGGCCTGGGCGTCTGTATTCTGAGCTGGGGGCCAAGAGAACACAGCGGGGGAGGTACCAGAAAGCCATTTACTACTCCTGGCCCTTTGGAACCATCAGAAGCCCGAGTCTCATACCCCATCCGCAGCAGAACAGGATGGGAGACCATGAACATGGAGAAACCCCCCGATTCCACTCCTCTGCAAGGTACCCTCCTAGCCCAGACCTGGCTTACGCCTGAAAGAGCTGGTAAAGCATTGGTCTTAGGGCCAGGAATCTGCCACCTACTGCCATATACTAGCTGTAAAAGCCTGGGGCCAGGTGTGGTGGCTCATGCCTACGTGTAATCCCAGCAATTTGGGAGGCTGAGGCGGGCAGATCACCTGAGGTTGGGAGTTCGAGACCAGCCTGACCAACATGGAGAAACCCCGTCTCTACTAAAAATGCAAAAAAAATTAGTGGGGGGTGGGGCAGGGTGGGGTGAGGCTGGTGGTGGAGCACACCTGTAAGCCCAGCTACTCAGGAGGCTGAGTCAGGAGAATCGCTTGAACCCGGGAGGTGGAGGTTACAGTGAGCCAAGATCTCGCTACTGCACTCTAGCCTGGGCAGCAAGAGTGAAATTCCGTCTCAAAAAAACAAAAGGGTGGGGGGCCTGGGCAAGTACTTTACTACCCAACCCCAGCCTCAATTTCTTCATGGATAAATGAGATTGTGATGATCAGATGGAATAATGCGTATCAAGTACTCAGCATGAGGCTGGGCCTGATGCATGGACATCTGGGGTCACCTGGACCCGCTGGGGATGGCACCACACCTTTAGCTGCCTGTCTCCCACCCCACCCTGAGTGTCCCAAGCACTCACCAATAGCGATGTGGACAGACAGAACAGGCTGGTCTACAGTCAGGGCCCAGATATGCAGGCTGTGCAGGGCTTCCACCCCCTCCACCGACAGCAGCAGATCCCGCACAGCTGTGAAGTCCATGCCCTTGGGGGTCCCTGAGGATGGCAAGGACAGGGGCTAAAGGAAACTGCCCTCCCATGCCTGCCCATTGGTACAGGGCTGGCTCCTGCTCCTCAAGCGTCATCCCCTCAAAGAAGACCTCCTTGGTCAGCAGGTCTGAGGCTGCCTTCACCTCCCACGCATGCTCTCCACCCTATCACTCTGTTGCATTTCCTTTCCACTCTTAACACTATCTGAAATTATTTGTGAATTTACTTATTGTTAATCTCCCCCTCTAAAAATGGACACTCCATGAGGGCAGGACAGTCTCCTTTGTTCACCACAGTATCCTTGGTGCCTAGAACAGTGCCCACTCCATAGTAGGTGCTCAATAAATAAATAAATACACACACACACACACACACACACACACACACACACACACACACACACACACATATATATATATATATATATATATATATATATTTTTTTTTTTTTTTTGAGATGGAGTCTTTCTCTGTCACCCAGGTTAGAGCATAAGAAAACCAAGGTGCAGGACCAGGTGTGGTGGCTCACATCTGTAATCCCAGCACTTTGGAAAGCTGAAGTGAGACAACTGCTTGAGCCCAAAAGTTCAAGACCAGCCAGGGCAACATGGTGAGACTCCCCCATCTCTACAAAAAATTTAAAAGTTAGCCAGACATGGTGACATGCACCTGTGGTCCAAACTTCTTGGGAGGCTGAGGCAGGAGGATTACTAGAGCCTGGGGAGTCAAAGCTGCAGTGAGCTGCAGTGTCGACAGTGCACTCTAGCTTGGATGACAGAGCAAGATCCTGTTTCAAAAAAAAAGAAAGAAAGGCTGGGCACAGTTGATCATGCCTGTAATTCCAGCACTTTGGGAGGCCCAGGCAGGTGAATCATCTGAGGTCAGGAGTTCGAGACCAGCCTGGTTTCGAGAAACCCCATCTCTACTAAAATATACAAACATTAGCCGGGCATGGTGGCAGGTGCCTGTAATCCCAGCTACTCAGGAGGCTGAGGCAGGAGAATAGCTTGAACTCGGGAGGCAGAGGTTGCAGTGAGCCGAGATTGCACCATTGCACTCCAGCCTGGACAACAAGAATGAAACTCCATCTCAAAAAAAATAAATAAATAATAAAAGGTAATTCAGGGCAGACCAGATCATTCTCCACCACTGACAGTTCTCCAACCTCACAAAGTACAGCCATGTCCTCCCAGGTTGTGGCATTGTTTGGCCCCCAAGATGTAGGAAACGCCTGAACTCAGTGGATTCAGTAGCTTTGTCCAAGATCGATTGTCCTTCTCTGATCCTCAGTCTGCCCCTCTGTGTAATACGATGCATAATCCTCACCCACTCTGTCTTCCTGAGAGAAGGCAACCAGAGACTTGGGAAGTGTATAGGGGAGGGCTGGAGAGCTCCAGATGCTCCAGATGTCACCCCAGAAGCCACCTGACAAGGCAGAGGAGGAGGCACCCTTGGGCTAGGGGGAAGGGAAGGCTCGGGCTGGGGATGGTTCCAGGAACTGCCACACCTAAAAGCCCAGACTCTATGTCAAGACCAGCCCTGGGCCCCAGGAGGCTTTCCAGCCTATGCGGGCGCTCCAGATCTTGGCTCCCCACCCATGTGCTGGAATGCCCCTGACACACACATACCCCATTTGGGCTGATTACAGCTTGACAGCTAAGAGCAAAAAGGGAGCTGGAAAGCCCAGGTTACCTTCCATCAACACCATGATCACATCTCTCAGGATGGTCAAGGTTGTCCCCAGGACCAGGATGGAGAAGAGGAAGGTGCAGATGGGGTCTACATACTTGTATTCTGGCTGCAGGAAGAAAGGAAGGCATCTAACACCTCTGCTTCCCTTCGCCCCTCCTACCCAGCACTGTTGGGGAGAGGGGTTCTCTCTGGTGGGTGGGCATGAGCCTCGCTTCGGCTCTGCCTCCCAGTTTTCTACTCTTTATTTCACATCTGCAAGAGCAGAAAGGACAGACCACAGTTCAGAATGAGGCAGTCCCTTTCCACCCATCCTTCTCAAGGAGCTGAGACATGGACAGAGCAAAAAGGAATCTTAGACACCATCTGATCCGCCATCCATCCCCATTTGACAGACGGGGAAATGAGGCTTCATTAGGGCAAGCAACTCACCCAACATCACACAGCTAGCAAGGAGAGCCAAGCTTCAGAGCAATGCCAATGCTTGGCTCTTTCCACTATAGCTCCTTGCCTCTATGTGATGGGCATTGCCCAGGGTTTGACGACACACAGTCATGGGTTTGAATTTGGTTCTATGCCTTACCAGCTGTGTGACACTGTGCAAGTCAGTGCACCTCTCTGAGCTACAGAAAACACTACCACCTACTCTTCAGGTTGTTGCGAGGATCAGAAGTGCTGACACTTGGTAGGTATCGGATAAATGTTCCTTTCCTTTCCCCACCCTTTTCCCTAGAATCTGAAAAGGGGCCCCTGCAGAGAGGATACCCAGGTGGTCTACAATCCTCTGCCACCCCCACCACCCTGTGTCCCCAGCTCTGACCTTGAAATATAAAATATAGGCTGCCACTAGGACACCCACACTCTGCAGAAAGTCCCCAATCACATGGATGAAGGCAGCTCGGATGCTGGGGTTCTCTTGCTGCTGGCTGGTGTCATGGCTGTGCCCATGGCCAGACTGGTGAAGGGTCAAGCCCATTCTACGGAAGTGGAGACAAAGCCAAGGGCTCACTGAGGTCGCAGATGGAGGTCACCTATTAGGGCTAGCCAACTTGTAGGGCAAAACTCTCAGGCCCCCATACCCTGTGATCTCTTTAGCCATGTGAGAAGTCCAACCCATGTGGCCTTGGTTCAGAGAGCCACGGGAGATAGGGCTTAGCGCCAAGGCCAAGCTGAGTCTGGGCACAACAATGCCACAATGCCAAATCTGAGCAGGAGGGCATTACAGAGGTCACTGTAAGTTCACTCCATCATGTCACAGATGGGGAAACTGAGGCCTCTGAGCAAAGGAGATAAAGAGCCCCAAAGAGACACCCATGCTCAGTACACCATTGTCTCTAACTGAGACCAGTTTCAGACTTGGGTTCTGCCCCTAGGGACATTCACTCCTGCAACAACTACCCTCTTCCTGCCCCACTTCAGGTATGAAGCCACCCAGGTTAGTCCCTGATATGTATCGGGGAGTGGGTGGGGTTGATGCGGACTCAGATTTATAGCTCCTAGTGTTCTTGGCCTAGGCCTAAGATAGGACCCAGGTGTTCCCGGTGCCAGAGCTCAGACTGTTAGGGAAGCTCTGTCCCTGTGGCGTATGCTGGAAAGTGGTATGTTCTCCTTCCACAAAGCAGACACAGGTATGGGTGTGAGAGGTGGGAGGAGGAGGGGAACCGGGGCCCGACTCACATGATGTTCACAGCCACAGCGCAGCCCGACGTGATCAGCATGGTCCCCCCGTTAATCTCATAGTTCCCAGAGATCAGCCGCTCCACAGCCAGGTACACCAGTACGCCGGTCACCACCCAGATGGACAGCACAGAGAGCAGGGCTCCCAGGATCTCTGAGGAGGAACCCAACCCCAATACCCACCTCGGCATGGGCCTTGAGGCTAAGGAGGTTTCCTTCTTCCTTCAGGATCCTCCCCACCCGTCCCCCCCACACGATGTCAAGGCCTGGGTCCTACTGGGCTCTGCTGAAGCTATGGCTGGCATGGCTGCTCCTTACCCCACCACTCATATATTTGGGAATGTCAGAGCTAGAAGGAACTAATAAGTCATCATCTGGGTCCACCTTTTTTATTGTACATGTAAAGAAGCTGGCTTATTAAAATATATGCCTTTTGTCCAGCTAGTAAACTGAGCTTCTGGGGAAGAGAGGCTGGGCCATCTCCCACAAACAGGAAGATGATGGTGCAGCCCCAAGTGAACAGAAGAGAGGTTAAAACCTCTACCTTCCAGCAGGCTTTGCGGGCCTTCCCCTCCCCCCAGAGCTGATCCACAGATTTATGTGCAGTGTTAATGCCATTGTCATTTGTTCTTGAAGCTTGGCTACTGCACTTCTTTTTTTTTTTTTTTGAGACGGAGGCTTGCTCTGTGGCCCAGGCTGGAGTGCAGTGGCATGATCTTGGCTCACTGCAACCTCCACCTCCCGGGTTCAAGCGATTCTCCTGAGTCAGCCTCCTGAATAGCTGAGACTACAGGCGTGCGCTACTACGTCCCGTTAATTTTTGTATTTTTAGTAGAGATGGGGATTCCACCATGTTGGCCAGGATGGTCTCCATCTCTTGACCTTGTGATCTGAACGTCTCAGCCTCCCAAAGTGCTGGGATTACAGGCGTGAGCCACTGTGCCCGTCCCATTACTGCACTTCTTAGGACAGTGAACTTTGCTTCCCTGCAGACTGAGAGCTCCTGGATGACTGAAACCAGGGCTCCCCATAAGACTGGAATTTCCCAGAGGACAGAGGCCATGGTTGATATCCTCTTCCCCCATCCCCTATCCAGATTACCCTTCTGGCCTCACTTGGGGGAGGAATGGGAGATCTACCCATTATAGCTACCTAAGAACCCCTGTTCTAACTCACCCTCTCTCTCAACCCCATCTCCAACCAAACCACAATCCTCACCAGCTCTCTGCCAGCCAAAGTTCATGGTCTTGGTGGCTGGCCGGGAGGACATCCAGAGGGAGAAGAGGCTGATGAGCATGCTGGCAAAGTCAGTGAGCAGGTGCGCTGCGTCGGTCATGACAGCCAAGCTGTGTGCCAGGTACCCACCTGCAGGGGCAGGGCCAGAGGGTGGAGGGTCCTTATCAGTTCCCCAGAGAGCTTGCTCCCCAGACTGTGTGTGCAGCAGGGAGACCACAGGCTCTGGAAAAAGCCATGCTGAGTTCAAGATCTCTCCACCCATGAGCTGTACAACCGTGAGCAAGCAACCTACTCTCTCTGAGCCTCAACTTTCCACTCCCTGTGAAATGGGCCACAAACATCTACTTAGAGAGTGGATGTGCACATCAAGTTCACACAAGGACTGGAAGCAGACTAGGTACTCAGTAAATGCTCTTTCCTTCTAGGAATTCAGGTCTTCCCTTAGCTACTAGCTGTGCGTGATCTTTGCAAGTTACTTAACTGAACATGCCTTGGTTTCATGGTCTGTAAAATAAGGAAAATAACGTCATCCATGTGATAACACAGGTTGTTGTTAGCCCTGCATCAGATAATGTGTATACAAAGGCTTAGTATGGTGAGTGCTCAATAAGTGGGGCTATTAGTGTCAGTATTGCTGGGAATATCTAGTCTATCCATGCGCCTACTTCATTTAATTAGCCCAAAAGTACTTACCTATGACTTCTCCGATCATGAACATCAGGCAGATGGTAGAGGCTACATAGAGCTGGCGCCGGGCCTGCCCCTTCTTGGGGTCACAGTCACTGCTAGGACCCTTCTGAGCATGGCAGTAATGATTGCTCTCCACAGCCAGCTCAATGGCCTGCAAGTCCAGACCAGGTCGGGGCAGAGGGATCCAGCCAGCCCCGTCCTGCCACAGAGATCCCGTGTATGGCCTGGCCAGAGAGGAAGAGAGAGGGCATGCTCAGCTCTGAAATGGGGCAAGGAGGGCGGACTCTGGTCCCATTTCTCTGTGAGGCCTGTGTCCACAGGGAAAAAATAGCTAAGAACACTCCGAGTCGACAATCCCTGAGGAGGGACCAGAGGTGAGAAGCCTGTGTCCAGACGGGGATGCTAAGGGAGTGCGAGTGCTGGGGTCCTGGTCCCGAGGTGTTCCCTCCTCCTCAATCCCTTCAGAGGCCAGAGGAGGGGAAGACCCTGGGAACCGGCCAAGGGGCGTGCCGTCCAGTGGAGCACGGGGAAGGAACAGAGCGCAGGCTCTGGGAGAAAAGCAGGCCCCCCCTCCAGCACACTTGGGACACAGGGCCTCCCGGGGGCGGGACTGCCGGGGCAAAGTGCTGGGCGGGGCGGGATTCCAGGCGGGGGAACCGCCACTCCCCGCCCCCAGGCCCCCCACGGGCAGGAGTCAGCATCTGTGCTGGGCCCCAGGGGACCTTGGGCCACAGCCCTCACCTCACCCCACCCTTCCTGCGTGGCCCAGCTCAAGCCGCCGCCGAAACGAACCACTGCTAGGATGGCAAGCGCGGAGGTGCGTCGGCTGCCGCCCAAATTCTCGCCTGTCCCCAGGCTGTCGTCGTACCGGACTGCGGGCCTGGCGTCCAACAGGTGCTGCTTCTCCACGGCCTCCATGCTGCCCCGCGCCGGGTCCCGGCAGCGCCGCGGCCGCCCCGCCGAGTGCGCCCTGGAAGTTGCGCGCGGGACTCCGGGCGGCGCTCACCCGCGAGCTGCGCTTACTCCGACCCGGCCCCTGCGGTCCCCCGGCTCCCGGTGCGGCTGCTGCTCCAGCTCTGGCTCCGCGCGCCTAGCGCTCCCACGTCTCAGGTCCGCCGCTGAGCCCCGCGGCCGCCGACTTTATCCCGGCCTGGCCACCCCGTGTGAAGCGGCCTGCGGCGCGTCGTGTGCAAAAGCCTCCGGGGAAGGGGCGGGGTGGCCGGCTGCAAAGGGCGCCGGGCTGTGGCCCCGCGCACCCGTGCCTGAGCCCTTGGGGCACGCGGGGCCCACCTGCCGGTCTCGAGAAGCCTGCCAGCCTTCGCCCGGCGCTGCGCCCGGTGTTGCTGAGTGAGGACGGGGTGACGGCTGCGCTCCCTCTCCCGCGCGGGGTGGTCCGCGTCCCCACCGAAAGGTTCTCGACCTTGGTTTGTAGAAATCCTCTTCGGTGGTCCCAATGGCAGGACTGTGGCTCCTTGCCTCGGAAGAGGGGCTCCAGAGGCTACTGGGGCCGCGTCTGCCCCCTCCGACTGGCGGCTGCCCTGGGCTTGATCATGTTACCCTCTCAGGCCGGAGACTCCCGAGGTCTGCTTGCGTTCCTGCCCTCCTGCTAGGAGGATCCTAGGGTGGGCTGTGCCGCCCTTAGGCTGGGGCCGGTGTCTCTGTCTAGCACCAGCTGGGACTGATCAACCCATCCTCGCCACTGAAGCAGCGCCAGCTCCTCTCCTGTGCGCTCTGATTAGAATCTGGAGTGACCGGCTTTATCTCTATCCGCACAGAGAACAGTGTCAACGGCAGTCACCATTGAGGCAGAGCCAACGACTGCCACGGCCGCCACCCCTTCTCCCCTCCCCCCAGCGGCCCACCAGCAAGCCTGGGAAATTCAGGCAGAAGGTGCCACCGTGTTGGTATCGCTGGGAGAAGCCCTTTCCCTCCTGGCCAGCTTGGTGCCCCACCCACTTGAAGTAGCCTCCTTACCCCGGGGTTCTTGGGGATTGGCGGGCCTGTGGCCCCCATGCTGGCCTCTTGACCGGTGACCTCTTTGTAGAAACAAGCTTCGAGAGACCTCCCTGTCTAGTCAATTTGTCATCCCCAGCACCCTTGGTCACTAGGACCATAGGCTTGGTGGGTGTGGGCTTTCACAGAGACAAGAATCAGAGGCGCAGGCCTCTTGGCCACACCACTGGGGACAGGAAGAGGGTCTTTCAGTCTCTCCTCTTGCAGGAGAAAGGATGCCAGAAGTGAGGATGTAACATGCGCCTGCTCTGCTTGGGTCCTCACTGAGTGCCTCTGTCTTCTTGGGACTCTGGTTTTCTTCAGGTCTACTCTGAGCACCATCAGGCTCAGCATTATCTGGAGGTGTTACAATTCTGGTTACACATCCTGCATCAGACCAACCGAACCAGAATCTCTGGGTGTGAAGCCTGCATATTTCCAAGATTCAGTAGGTCTGGGGCAGGGCCTGGGAATCTGTATTTTTAAAATTCTCTGGTGCTATTGTGGCATTATTGTTCATTTTTATGTGTAGTGGTTATGATTTTTCTTTTTGAGACGGAGTTTCGCTCTTGTTACCCAGGCTGGAGTGCAATGGCACGATCTCGGCTCACTTCAACCTCTGCCTCCTGGGTTCAGGCAATTCTCCCGCCTCAGCCTCCCGAGTAGCTGGAACAACAGGCATGCACCACCATGCCCAGCTAATTTTTTTTTGTATTTTTAGTAGAGACAGGGTTTCACCATGTTGACCAGGATGGTCTCGATCTCTTGACCTCGTGATACCCCCACCTCAGCCTTCCAAAGTGCTGGGATTATAGGCGTGAGCCACTGCGCCCAGCCAGTGGTTATGATTTTTTTAAGACAGAGTTTTGCTTCTGTTACCCAGGCTGGAGTGCAAGGGCGTGATCTTGGCTCACTGCAACCTCTGCCTCCTGGGTTCAAGAGATTCTCCTGCCTCAGCTTCCTGAGTAGCTGGGATTACAGGTGTGTGCCACCACACTTGGCTAATTTTTGTATTTTTGGTAGAGACGGGGTTTCACCATGTTGGTCAGGCTGGTCCCAAGGTTATGTTTTTTTTTTTTTTAAAAGAAAATCTTTATCTAAGGTATTTAGAAATAAAATGCCATCAGGGATTTGCCTTAAAATAATGCCAGTGGGGAGAGTACAGGTACTGGTATAGAAGAAACAAGTATTTCACCAGCTGTTGAAACTGAGTGATGGGTACATGGATGTACACTATAACTATCCCTCTACTTTTCAGTATTTAAAAAATGTTGGCTGGGTGGGGTGGCTCACGCCTGTAATCCCAGCACTTTGAGAGGCTGAGGCGGGTGGATCACCTGAGGTCAAGAGTTCGAGACCGGCCTGGTCAACCTGCTGTCCAGTGTGTGCTGTCCAGTGGAGCATGGGGGAAGGAACTGAGCTCAGGCTCTGAGAGAAGAGCAGGCCCCCCTCCAGTGCACTTGGGACATGGCCTGCCGGGGGTGGGACTGCCTGGGGCAAACTGCTGTGCAAGGCAGGACTCCAGCCAAGGGAGCCACCACTGCCCTGCCCCCGCCAGGCCCCCTTGCCTACTAAAAATACAAAAATTAGCTGGGTGCGGTGGCACGTGCCTGTAATCCCAGGCATTCAGAAGGCTGAGGCAGGAGAATCGCTTGAACCTGGGAGGTGGAGGTTGCAGTTAGCCGAGACCACACCATTGCTCTCCAGCCTGGGTAACTAAGAGTGAAACTGTCTCAAAAAAAAAAAGTTTCAGAATTAAAGACTTAGTGAAAAGTAAACCTTTCCTGGCAATTCTGATGTAGCAGCCCATGGAACTGTATTCAGGATTCATTGGAAGAACACCCTAGAAGCCAGCTTTCCTCTCTTGCAGCGTGATCTTGAAGGAAGCATGTTGATCAAGAACCCTTCATACCGTCTTAAGGGTTCTAGTTTGCAAGTACTGGAAGAGCCCTTCCTATGGCAAAGGAAAGATCCCCTTAGTTGCAATTTGTTAAAACGTGTGCTCTGAATGAAGAGACCCCTCCCAAACAACTTTGTGTGAGCAACGTGGCTATTTATTCTCCTAGGTGCAGGCGGGCTGAGGCCGAAAAGGGCCTCAGTGAAGGGCAGTGGGATAGGAGTTGGTTTTATAGATTTGGGGTGGGCAGTGGAAAGTTACAGAAGTCACAGGCAGAGGTTTTTTGCAAGCTGGGAGGGGGTCGTAGGGTGTGGAGTCACGAGGTTGGCCAAGCGGGGAGGGGGTTGTAGGGTGTGGAATCAAGAGGTTGGCCAAGCTTGGTTACAAAGTCCAATGGCCTTGTCAATTGAGGCCAGATTAAGAAACAATAGACAATGTCTCAGAGTTAAGTAGGCACCGGAGGTGTTGATCATGTAGGGTCCAGCCCTACAGGGTCCTTTGAGTCCCTCTGCTAGTGTGGAGGTGAGAAATTGTAGAAATAAAAGACTCAAGACACAGAGATAAGAAAAACGAGAGTTTGGGCCCGGGAGTCCACTGCCAACCAAAACGTGGAGTCCAGCAGTGGCCCCGAATGCCTGGATGCCCTTTTAGTGAGTTGCAAATCTGGGGCAGGGTAGGTAGGATGGGGCCTTGGTGGTCAGCCACTGGGGGCAGGGTAGATAGGGCGTGGCAGTGATAGGGTCAAGTACCTCACGTGTCATACAGGTAGGGGCTCAGGAATTTCTACTAGCCAAGATGAGGTAAGGAGCATAATGCATCAACACTTTGCCATACTTATTAGGAAAAAACAGAGACATTAAGATTTGTATTACTCTTACTGATTATCTCTTCTAAGAAAAAAGGAACCAGGTGCAGAAGCAGAACATGAGAGTGGATATGGAACGTGACCACTGAAGCACAGCGTCACATAGAGACATTTAAGCCCCCCGGATGTCTGTGGGCCTGCCTGACAGCTGTCAGGCCTACTGCAAGAGCTTGAAGGAGTGGATTTTTCTCCTAACTCCCCCAAGGAAGGACACATCTCAGCTATTTTGAATGTCTCCTTCCCTAGCTGGCTAGAACAGCGGGCACTTTCCCAGCGCTGGCGCTGCCTGCAGCCAAGGCCCCTCCAGCAGCCCTTACATGGGCTTGACAGAGGGCTTACAGCGTCTTGCCTTAGGGTCATTTCTTTCACAGTGTCACCCCAGGTTCACATTTCTGACCTGAGAGGCGTTAGTAAAAGAATTAGGATCAGCTATGCATAATAACTACTATGATTATATTTCTAGTTACTTTCTTCTTCATTATTTATATGGAAATAGGCTGAGGCTTCTGGCTCCTGTTTTCGCACTTATGGGATTCCCCCCACCCACAGATCATTTCTTCC
This sequence comes from Cheracebus regulus, assembly GCA_963574635.1. Lineage (NCBI taxonomy): Eukaryota > Metazoa > Chordata > Mammalia > Primates > Pitheciidae > Cheracebus > Cheracebus regulus. The sequence goes on along the minus strand of CAUYQU010038135.1, from coordinate 16,688 downwards.
TCTTTCTATGATCTTACAGTGATTTTAGGTTTTCTAATTCTGAAAGGCCCTCCAGAGGTGTACATGCAGTTCATAGGGGTCGCCATGCCATCCATAGCATGGTCAGACCTTACATTCCTGTCTTTTAATGTTACTAATATAAAGGAAAAAGAAATGAAGAGTAGAGGGCAGTGGACTATTAGGAAGGCTGGCACAGAAGGGCAATGGGGCGATATTTCTCAGGGCTTCTTTGAGTGGCATCAGGGGTGGCACAGAAATTTAAAAATAGGAAAGAATTTAGACTGCTGGGAGATTTCGGGGCAAAGGTTGATATTGTGGGGTTGTTAAAAGGAGCATTTGTCATATTGACTGATTGCTTGTATACGATTTTGTAGAAATTGAGAGATTAATCAGAAAATACAGGGTCCAAATAAGAGAAAAATAGGTATTAGAGGACTAAGGATTGGAAGAAGCCATGTTTCCCAGTTAGAGAGTGTCCAGCCAGCTCCAGAGTAGCCATTTGATTAGCGAGCTTTTGGGCCTTGTCTTTTAATTAATGGATGACATTATATACAAGGCTGGACAGGTTTACATAAAAACAACATTCTTCATTTAGGAATAGGCAAAGACCTCTTTCTGCAGTCAGTAAATCAAGACCTCTGTGGCTTTGGAGGACAACTGCAGCTAGGGAATTTACTTGAGCTTGAAGAAGGGATAGTGATTGAGTTCATTCTGCAATGGTAGCAGAGAAATCATTAGAGAGGCTACGGAAGGTGACAATTGAAGTGGTAAGGCCTGCTCTGCATGTGCCGAGTGCAGTAGTGATTCCTAACCAACAAGTAGGGGGATTAACGGAATGACCTGCTCGTATCCTGTCGGGACCACAGGGGAACAGGGAGGCTTTCATCCCTGTTGGCAAACTGAAGTTTGGGAGTAAGGAAAACTAGGGTACAAGTGCCTGTCCAGTTGATAGGGAAGCAGATGTAAACCGAAGAACCACAGAGGAAAAAAAAAGGCCTTGGCTTAGACAGAACGGAAACTGTAAACTGAAAGTGCGAGAAAGTGTTCTGAGGGGGCTGGGGCTTTGGACCCAAATGCCAAGGGAACCAGCAAGGGCTGAGGCTGTCAAAGGTTGTAGTAGGGTTTGGCAGGGTGACTGTGTGGAGGGAGAGCTCTTGTTTTCATGGTGTATGAGAATGCATGTGGTATCTATAAGTAACCACTCATTTTCATTAGCAAGATTGGGTGTGAGCAGACAGGAAGAGGGGTCTGGAGGAGAGCCTGAGGAGCAAGGCAAAGGTAGCCAAGGGTAAAGTAAGAGACAGGGTAAATGCCTTCGTAGGCGAAACCTGCTATTGACGTTTTTAAGGCTGCTAGTGATAAGGGAGGGCTATTCTGTAATGCGCAGTTCATATGCGCCTGGTTTTGGTTAATGTGGGTAGCAGGGCCCTTGAGTTGAAGTGTAAAGGAACACAAAGAGGGCGGGAGATAGAGTCATGGGGTTCAGGGTTTGTGTTAGGTAACAGAATAGTGAGTTGTGGAAGGGGGTATGGAACATAGGAGGGTACGGGTTTGGTACAACCAGGTGGAGGGGAAGTACGATCTGACGATGAGGCGGAGGTCTTGGACACTGTAGAATTTGTCTGGTTTTTGAACAGGTAGGATAGGGAAAGTGTAAGGAGGCTTTGTAGGAATTAAAAGGCCGTGTTGCAATAGACAGTGATAACGGGCTTTAGGCCTTTTAAAGCCTGTTGTGGGATGCGGTACTGGTGCTGGGTGGGGTGAGGGTGGTTAGGTTTGAAGGGTATGAGAAGGGGTGAGTGACTCATAGCAATGGGTGGGAAGGTGGTGTCCTGCACCCTAGGGTTAAGGAAGGGGACATAAGGGGAGCTGCTGAAGGAGGTATGGTTTGGGGAGGAGGGTAGCAATGAGGTGTGGCTGTAGCCCAGGAATAGTGAAGGAGGCAGTTTTGCTAGGATATCTGGGCCTGACAGGGGAACTGGACAAGTGGGGATGAATAGGAAGGAATGTGGAAGAGTGCCGGCCTAATGACACCAGACCCGGGGAGTTTTGAGAGGCCTGGAGGCCTTGCCGTCAATTCCCACAACAGTTGTGGAGGCCAAGGAGACAGGTCCTTGGAAAGAAGGCAGCATGGAGTGAGTGGTCCTGTGTTGATCAAGAAGGGGGTGGACTTAACCTCCACCGTAAGAGTCACCCGAGGCTCAGCGTCTGTGACGGTCCAGGGAGCTTCCGAGATGCGCAGGCAGCGTGTCTTCAGCCACCACGCCCGTTCGGTCTGGGAGCTTTGGTTTGGAGCTCCAGGAGCTCTGGGAGCAGCGAGGTGAGTCAGGCTGTCTGACTTGCTGTGGGGGCACCACACAGACAGGGCAGGGCTTAGAAAGAACCCTGGGCTACTGGCATGCCTTGGCCCAGTGGCCAGGTTTTCAACACTTTGAAGCAAGGTCCAGGAGGGGTGGCCGGACACTGCAGTCTGGGCGCTTCCAAGTCTTTGTGAGCTTGTGGTGTGGCTGGGGTTTGTCTTATGGCAGAGGCAAGCGTCTGTAGTTCTGAGATGCGCTGCCGTTGGGCAGCCCCTTCCCTGTTATTGACCACCTTAAAGGTGAAGTTGATTAATTCCTCTTGTGGGGTTTGAGGGCCAGATTTTAATTTCTGTAGCTTTTTTAATGTTAGGGGCCGATTGGGTGATAAAATGCATGTTAAGCATTTTTAGGGGTGAGCGTAGAAGTAAGGATGACATTTAAGTCACTCCAAGTGAGACTGAGGTGTGAGGACTGGTTAAGTATTGGAGGACCTGATGAAAAGGAGCCTAACCATTGGTCGATTTGGGAAAGGTCAGATAAATTGAAAGGAACGCACACTCTAACTAGCCTTCAGCTCCAGCCACCTCTGGAAGGGGGAATTGTTGAGCAGGGGCGGAGGAGTTAGCTGCAGGACTAAACTGTAAGCCGGACCAGGTATAAGGTGGGGAGGTGACAGGAGGGGCATAAGGAGGTGGGTTGTGGGCAGAGGAAAAGGAGGAAGGCTCTGGGGGTGCGGGTTAGGCCTGGATTGGGGCCTGGATTGGACAGGCGGGGAGGAGAAAGGCTGGAAGGATTGATGGACAAGGAGGATTCTGGGTTACTAGTGGAGGCAGGAAGGGCAGAAGGGAGAGAAGGAGCAGAGATTAGGGAGGGATTAGAGTTTTAAAAAAAATGCCTGGACGTCTGGCACCTTAGACCATTTGCCCATTTGTTGACAAAAATTGTTTGAATCTCGCAGAATAGAAAAATTGCAAGTTCCATCTTCTGGCCATTTGGATTGAGGCCAGGCTGTGTTACAGAGAAATTTAGGTTTCAGATCAGGCAACAGTTGAAGAGGTTTTAGGCTTCATAGGACTCAGGCTAGAGGTGAGGATTGAGGAACAGAGGGCTGAGAGTTGCCCACAGCGAAGGAGGTAAGTTTTAAGGAAAGGAGTAGAGTAGGGACTAAGAGAAGGAGTGAGCAGCTACCAACGTTTTCAGCAGGCCTCCCTGACTGATTCCTGGGCTGTAATGTGGGTGCATCCCCGCAATTGACCAGACACCAAGGGAAGAGTCTTGTCTTCCCAAGTCCATGACCAACATCGGAGTTTTTGAATGAGAAGGAGACTTGTCTCCTTTGGCTCCACAGGGATAAAGAGTGTCTCTTCATCTCTACTAGAAGGAGAAAGATTTGAAGGAAAAGAGAGTCAGGAGAGAGACTTGTCTCCCGTTCTCTAAAGGAAAAGACAGAGAGGGGGAGATATTTGTCTCCCCTTCTCTTTTTGTTTTTTTGAGACAGAGTCTTGCTTCGTTGTCAGGCGCCAGGCTGGAGTGCAGTGGCACAATCTCGGCTCACTACAATCTCCACCTCCTGGGTTCAAGCCACTCTTCTGCCTCAGCCTCCCGAATAGCTGGGACTACAGGCACACCCCACCACGCCCAGCTAATTTTTGTATTTTTAAGTAGAGACGGGGTTTCACTATGTTGGCCAGGATGGTCTCGATTTCTTGACCTCATGTTCCTCCCGCCTTGGCCTCCCAAAGTCCTGGAATTACAGGCATGAGCCACCGTGCCCGGCCATTGTCTCCCCTAATGTAAAGGAAAAGGGAGAGAAAGAGGGGGAGACTGCTTGCTTACCCAATCTGAAGGTGGTGAGAGAGCTATTCGGCATGCTAAGCACAAGCTACTGGGCTGGTCTGGTCTGATGTGTTGAGGTTTCAGGTGGGTCTCTTTCCAGAGCGGGAGCAGGGACAGGGGCTGGTGTCCCCAAAGGAGTTCCCCTGTCCTGGGTTTCCGGCACCAAATGTTAAATGCGTGCTCTGAATGAAGAGACCCCCAAACAGGCTTTGTATGAGCAATATGGCTGTTTATTCACTGTCTGGCTGAGCCCGAAAAGGGTGTCAGCAGAGGGCAGTGGGATAGGAGTTGGTTTTATAGGTTTGGGGTGAGCAGTGGAAAATTATAGAAGTTACAATTGGCTTTTTTTGTTTTGTTTTGTTTTGTTTTTTTGAGATGGAGTTTTGCTCTTGTTGCCCAGGCTGGAGTGCAATGGCACGATCTCAGCTCACTGCAACCTCCAATTCCTGGGTTCAAGTGATTCTCCTACCTCAGCCTCCCAAGTAGCTGGGATTACAGGCATGCGCCATGACGCCTGGCCAGTTTTGTATTTTCAGTGGAAATAGGGTTTTTCCATGTTTGTCAGGCTGGTTTTGAACTCCCGACCTCAGGTGACCTGCCTGCCTCAGTCTCCCAAAGTGCTGGGATTACAGGTATTAGCCACCTCACCCGGCCGGTTGGGAGGGGGTTGTAGGTTTGCAGGCTGGGAGGGGGTTGTAGGGTGTGGAGTCACAAGGTTGGCCAAGCTGGGTTACAAAATCCAATGGCCTTGTCAATTGAGGCCAGAATAAGAAACAATAGAGAATGTTTCAGTTAAGTAGGCGCCACAGGGGTTGATCATTCTTTCTGCGATCTTACAGCCATTTCATGTTTTCTAATTCTGGAAGGCCCTTCAGAGGTGTACATGCAGTTCACGGGGGTCACCATGCCATCCACGGCACGGTCAGACCTTACACAATTAACAGGTATTTTCCTGGAATTTAAACTTTAACTGATTACCTAAAGTCTCGACTGCCCTCTCTTCTCCCCAATAAGTGGCAAGTTATGGGACTGAAATGCTTGTTGCTTACATAATCAGTAGCCTGGAGAAGTAACAGAACGTGCACACGTTATAACACTGATTTTTGTGATTTCAAGGTGATGAAAGCCTCTGTCTTTCTGGCCTCAAATTCCTCCTTCTGGCCTCAAATTCCTTCAGTTTTCTATGGGAGGATACTTTGGGAAATCAAACCATAAAGAAAAACAAGTATGTGATTGTCAAAAAAAAAAAAAAAATTGACAGCTTCTCTTTCTGCTGGAGGGGCACATGGAGGGCTTCTGAGGGCTGGCCATGTTCTTTTTTTTTTTTTTTACCTGAGCGATAGTAACATAGGGTTTCATTTTACAATAGTTTATTAAACTCTAGGATTAGTTTTGTGCACTTGTATGGGTATATGTGTGTATTACACCATGTTTTAAAAATTAAAACAAAATGCTTCAGAACTTGAGAAAGGACTGGAAATGAGAGCAAAATCTGATTCCTTGAAATTCAAAGTTAGGAACTGAGTTAGCCTTAGAAAAACTCCCAGAAGTGAAAATGGGCAGAGGTTGTGAGGGTTTTTGAGCACTGTCCTAAAGCGAGTTCCACGTCACTCTAGTTCTGGAGGATGTCATATGCATAGGTTCGGAAGTTCAGTCCACACACACAAAATGAGAGGCGTAGGGTCAGGCAGCATTCCAAGAACCATGAACCTGATGGTCTAAAGTTAATTCGCTTTCTTTACAGCAGGACTACTCAGACCGCTTAACTTGCTGCTGTGATCTGAATGCCTAATGGGGGAACGGGCTCTGCAGTGCTCCTCCTCGTTACAAGTCCTTGGCTTATCAGCCCCAGTGAATGCGCTGTCTTGGATTTGCTCAGCCTCTCACCAGGCCCCTGGCTTCTGGCTCATGGAAATCCTGGATGCTACTGGGCCACGGTCATGACTTCATGCCCTAGTGCCGGTGGCTGACTTGGCCTTTCCTGGAATAAGTCTGGGCACTAGCCTGGCCTCCATTGTGATCACTGAGGTGGAGACAGCAGTAGCCCCGCCCTACCTTGTCCAGCCCAACTGGACCATGGAGGCCCTGGCACCTCCCACCACTTACAGACACAACTGCAGTACCACCCTGTGTGGCAGGTGACCTTGCTCCCCCTGCAGCTGCGCCACCCAAAGTCAAGGCGGGATGAACAGCGTGGGAAGCGGGAGACAGGAAGGAGCTGGCAGACACATTTCTTTCTTTTCTTCTCTCAGTTAAAGGACTTTGAATCACTTTCTGTTCTTTACGGCCTGCTGGAAACATCTCACATGACTGAGCAACCAGCCCAGTCTTTGGTGAAGCTGTGGCTTGCTCAGCCATGCAACGCGTTGTACCTGCTCCCCTCTGTGCCTGCTTCGCTTCCATTTTGCTTCCCTCTGTTGGCCTCTGGAGTGTACCTGGTAGGGTCTCAGAAAACAATACCCGGAAAGGAAGCCCCAGAAACAAACGTTCCTCTCTGACCTTCTCCTGCCCTCCTGTCTCTGACCCCTTATTCTTCCCCAAGGCTAGCCATAAAAACTACAATCCTTCTTCCCCAAAGCCTGCCATAAAACCTAAAAATATTACTCTAGGCCAGAGAGGTGGCTCACTAATCCCAGGGTTTTGGGAGGCGGAGGTGGGTGGATCACGAGGTCAAGAGATCAAGACCATCCTGAACCCATCTCTACTAAAAATACAAAAATTAGCAGGGCGTGGTGGCGCGTGCCTGTAGTCCCAGCTACTCAGGAGGCTGAGGCAGGAGAATCACTTGAACCTGGGAGGATGGAGATTGCAGTGAGCTGAGACTGTACCATTGCACTCCAGCCTGGCAACAGAGTGAGACTCCATCTCAGAAAAAACAAACAAACAAACAAAAAAAACACACATACAAATTGTTCTAATTTTCCCCTTCCTTTCTGTGTAAAACTGGCTATAGGAAATCATTTGACCTTTGACCTTTGATTGTAGGTCAGAAGACTCCCATCCAGAGAGCGTCCTGCCCCATATGAGGAAAGAAGGAATGCTGCAAGGAGACAGGCCCAGAAAAATCTCATATATATGTTTTTTCTTTTTTTCTTCCCCCCACCCCTTCTTTTTTACAAAAGCTGTGGTTTGGAGCCGATAAGAATCTCGACAGACAGGCCTTGCTGGTTCCCCACTCCATCTATCAGTATTAGATCAGGCCCCTTTGTCCAATTGTACTTCTACACAGCCGTCCATACTTTGTTGAACCTAAGCCTAAAAATGACAGTTTCTTCTGTATCTTTGGGTCTTCATTCTGAAGACTCCTGTGTCTCATAAAACCACGGTCAAATAAATGTGTGTATTTGTGTGCCTTCTCCTATTCACCTGCCTCTTTTTTTTTTTTTTTTTTCTGAGACAGAGTTTCGCTCTTGTTGCCCAGGCTGGAGTGCAGCGGTGCGATCTCAGCCCACTGCAACCTCCGCCTCCTAGGTTCAGGCAATTCTCATGCCTCGGCCTCCCAAGTAGCTGGGATTACAGGCATGCGCCATCATGCCCAGCTTATTTTGTATTTTTGGTAGAGACAGGGTTTCACCATGTTGATCAGGCTGGTCTCGAACTCCTGACCTCAGGTGATCCACCTGCCTCGGCCTCCCCAAGTGCTGGGATTACAGGCGTGAGCCACTGTGCCCAGCCTTAATGATTTTTGGTGAACCTTCAGTGGGCACAGGGGAAGTTTTCTCTGGGGCCCTATAAATGCAACTAAAGCATTTAAACTTTGCCTCAGGCTCTGTTTTCTGGAGAACCAGAGCAACAACACATCGAACCTGTTCTTGGAGGACCAGCTCAGGGCTGGCTTTCCATGGAGTGCATATTGGGAAATGGTGGTGTAAAGAACTCCTTTGGTGGGACCTAAGCCTAGCCCTGCTGTTACCTCCTACCAGGACTCCTGTTCATTTACAGCCAACCCTCATTTCCAAGAAGAAAGGCCAAATGAAACCCTGGCTCCTTTGATTAACAGGAAGAGGGCATTGTCCATTTATTAAAACAACATATAACACAAACTCAGTTACCACCCCATATGTCTGGGGCAGACACGGAAATATAGCACATCATCCCTGTGGTACCCCGTCCTCCCGCCCAGGAAAGGAAGTGGGCAGCTGTATCCACCTGACTTCCTTCCCCTCTTTCTGACAATTGCAGGTCACCCAACAACCAGGCATTATACAAAAGTTCCTTTACAAAAAGCACCAAGTTGACATACATATACAAGTATATACAAAAATCACATTTTAAAAATGTACAAAATATTCCATTTTGCACCAATGTAGAAAAGTGTCCTGTGTGATTGTTTCAAGCACATTTCTAATTCTGGTTCAGGGGCTGCTGGATGCAGCAGTGAGGGTCCTACCCTAGTCCCCCCTCTCTGAGCAGAGAGAAGACATTACCTCCCCATTGCCCCTCCAGGGGCCCCGACCCTGGGCCTGTCACAAGGCCACTGGGCCCCTCCTCACCCTACCCATTCTCTCTGCATCTCGGGGCTCATCTCACTCATCCAGCTCCTTACTGGCGTCCTGAAATAAAGAAAAAGACACAGAGGCACTTGGTGAGACAGGGAATCAGGAGGATCCAAGGCTTACCAAGCTACCATTTATTCAAACAGGAGTTTGGATAAAACATCAAACTCCAATTCTGCCTGGTCGCTTCCTTTTAAAACCAAAATAGAATTTAGCTGCCCAAACATTATGGATTGTACATCAGTACAAAACTCCAAAAGACTACCCTGTATTTTTCAACTGGATTGGAATTTAGTTGCAGTACCTGTGGTTTGAAAAATAGCTTTTGCAAGCATGTGCTAATTAGCAAATGTCTTTCCTATGCACCAGATATTGTGTTAAATGATTATCTTATTTACTCCTCACTATAACCTTTTGAAGTCAGTACGGTTAAGCCCCCATGCACAGATGAGTAGCCCAAGACTCAGAGAAACTATGAGCTGTTGTGATTCAGAACCCAGCCTCAATCACACTCTGCCAGGCTGGTGAACTCAGATGCCTACAGGGGGCCAGCAGATAACATGAATGAGTGAAGGAAGTGGGCTTGACAGTGGTGGGCTGGGCAAACTGGCAAGGGCATGTCTCATTTTTTTCTTTTTTTGAGATGGAGTTTTGCTCTTTCGCCCAGGCTGGAGTGGCTGGAGTGAAGTGGCATGAACTTGGCTCACTGCAACCTCCGCTCCCCTGGAGTTCAAGCGATTCTCCTGCCTCAGCCTCTCAAGTAGCTGGGATTATAGGCCCGCCAACACGCCTGGCTAATTTTTGTATTTTTAGTAGAGATGGGATTTCCCCATGTTGGCCAGGCTGGTGTCAAACTCCTGACCTGAGGTGATCTGCCCGCCTCAGCCTCCCAAAGTACTAGGATTACAAGTGTGAGCCACCACAACTGGCTGGTATGTACCCTTTAAACGGGAGAGTCACTGCCCAGAGCCAGCATTCTGGGACTACAGGGAAGTTTAAATCCAGCATTGTTTGCTTTTTCTAAACTTTCACAAGTAGGTGAAAATGGAGATTCTTAGTTGAAATCTCCTTTTTCTTAACCCTTAAAAAAAGGCTGGGTGTGGTGGCTCACACCTGTAATCTCAGCACTTTGGGAGGCCAAGGTGGGCGAATCATGAGGTCAGGAGATCGAGACCATCCTGGCTAACATGGTGAAACCCTGTCTCTACTAAAAATACAAAAAATTAATTGGGCGTGGTGGCACACACCTATAATTCCAGCTACTTGGGAGGCTGAGGCAGGAGAATTGCTTGAACCTGGGCAGTGGAGGTTGCAGTGTGCTGAGATCACACTACTGCACTCAAGCCTGGGTGACAGAGTGAGACCCCATCTCAAACAAACATACAAACAAACAAACCCTAATTTTAAAAATGTTAGCAATTAATTTTTTTTAAGAGACAGTGTAGTGTCCTTCTCTGTTGCCCAGGCTGGAGGGCAGTGGCGCAATCATAGCTCACTGCAGCCTCGACCTTCTGGGCTTAAGCGATCCTCCAGCTTCAGCCTTCCAAGTAGCTAGGACTACAAGTATGTACCCATCACGTCTGGCTAATTAAATTTTTTTTTTGTAAAGATGAGGTCTTGCTGTGTTAACCAGGCTGGTTCCAAACTCCTGGCCTCAAGTGATCCTCCCACCTTAGCCTCCCAAAGTGCTGGGATTATAGGCATGTGCCACCACACCCAGCCAGCAAGTAATTTTTTTTATCAAGACATAATCTCACTCTCTCACTCAGGCTGGAGTGCAGTGGCACGATCTCAGCTCATTGCAACCTCCACCTCCTGGGTTCAAGGGATTCTCCTGCCTCAGCCTCCTGAGTAGCTGCTACTAAAGGTGCCTACCAGCAAATCTGACTAATTTTTTGTATTTTTAGTAGAAATGGGGTTTTATCATGTTGGCCAGGCTGGCCTTGGCCTCCCAAAGTGCTAGAATTACAGGCATGAGCCTGTTCCTGGCCAGCAAGTAATATTCTTTTTAAATTTAAGCACAGTGCTGGCCAAACAAAACACCTCAATGGGCCCGGCCTAGCTCATAAGCCCCCATCTTTTCCTTCTGCTGTGCTGTATTGCTTTCCATCTAAGAAGATCATTTAGATGTGAAATGGGAGCATTTTACTATGAATAGTTTGGGGTTTTTTCCTCCCTAAAGGTAAGGAGAACAGGACATTAGCTTCAATAGGTTTAAAGCACATGCTGGAGAACAGGGCTCAGTATCATTCCCAATGTCTAACACAGCGCTTTGCACGTAGTAGGCATCTCGTGTTGTGGAATGAGTGAAGGAATGAAGCAATGGAGGTAGATGAATTTCTTACCTCCTTCCTTCCCTTCTGTGGACTCTTCCTCTTCCTGATCTTCTTCAATGAACTCCTCCTCTTCCTCATCTGTGACAAAGAACACTTGTGTTAGGAGGGGCCTGGTTTCTTGAGGAGCTACTTGAAGAGGAACCCGGCAGGAGAGAGCACTGTCTAAACCCCTTCTCGTGCCCAGTCGAGGTCAAATGGCCACACACAGATGGCAGTGGCCTGGGAGATGATGGGCTTGCCAGACCCACACTGCAGAGGCCCTGCTCCTACAATCCCCTGAACTCTGTCCCAGGGAGCCGGGCTCAAGACACTTCCCTGCACCAGCAACAGCAGCTTCTGTCACTGCTCTGCCTGTGACCAGAGAGAGGACTCTGAGAAGGCACGCTCTCCGCTTCTGCACATTTCTCAGGTAGGCAGAGAGAAACACCTCCTCCATTCTCAGGGATCAGAGTCCTTGTCCTGAGGAAGCTGCTTAGCCTATGAGACCTGCTTATTCAGCGCCCCCTGTCCTGTTTTCCTCCTTCTTTAGCCTGCAGAGGGGTGGACAGGCCAGGGGAGCACTTCTGGAGCCACCTCTGCTCCCTGAAGCTGAGCACCAGAGGGACAGTGACTGTGCTGCAACTCATGTCCCATTGTTTCATCCTGAGACATCATCGGCAAGCTTTAACAGCGAACGTCTCCCTTCTCCACTTCTCCCCCGAGCCACCTCCTTAATCTTCTGGAGCCCTGAAGGGGTCACCACAGAGACAGGACATTTGTCAAGAGTATCTACAGGCTGGGATTGGTTGCTCATGCCCATAATCCCAGCACTTTGGGAGGCTAAGGTGGGCAGATCACCTGAGGTCAGGAGTTTGAGTCCAGCCTGCCCAACATGGCGAAACCCTGTCTCTACTAAAAATACAAAAAATTAGTTGGGCATCTTGGCGTGTGCCTGTAATCCCAGCTACTTGGGAGGCTGAGGCAGGAGAATCACTTGAACCCGGGAGGCGGAGGTTGCAGTGAGCGGAGATCACGCCATTGCACTCCAGCCTGGGTGACAAGAACGAAACACTGTCTCAAAAAAAAAAGAGTATCTCCAAAATGACAACCAAACTTCTAGCCAAGCAACTAGGATCAGAGCATAACTCAGGGAGTTTTGTTGTGTAATCATTATCACAACGACTACTCCTAACAGCAGTTTCTGAGTACTTACTGTGTGCCAAGTAGTGTGCTAAGTGTTAAATCTGCACCGTCTTATAAAATCCTCACTAGAGTTTTGCAAGCCAAATGGCTCTCAGTAGAATCTGCATGGGTTACTTCCTAGCTGTGTGGCCTTGAATAAGTGGCTTACCTTCTGTGAGATTTAAGTTCCCTCAGCTATGAAATAGAGATGATAACAGAACCTATCCCATAAAGGTGTGTTAAATGATAAAACTTATGTTAAGAGCTTAATGCCTAGGACATACAGAATGTTCAGTAGCTGGTAACTATTGGTACTCTCCTCATTTTACTTGTGGGGAAACTGAGGCTCAGGGAGATTATGAAGGCCAGTGCAGGATTTCACAATGTTATGTTCATACCATACGACCCACTCCTGAATATCTTAGCTTAGGGAAGCTGACAGTGGAGTAGCTCATCTACAGTGGATGTCCCCAAGTCCTTTGGTATCTCTGCTTTGGGATGTATTTTGTCCTTACCTATGAACAGGGTCTATCTGAGGCTCTGAAAACAGGCTTAGCACCAGATACTGAGGGTTTGCAGGAGAGCGACACACGAGGTGCCGAGAAGCTCTTCTCTTTCTCACGCCAGCCCATTTACACTTCTTCCTTGTTCCTGCACCCTCCCCGTGTTCCCCAACCTCCGCTGGTCATTGGAGTGCCACCTCTCAGACCAACACAATGGTCAGAATGTGGGATCTGCCCTCTCTTTCTCTGTTGCCTTTGAGCTGTATTTCCCCTTGAGCTGTGTGACCTTCAGCAAATTAACATATTTGCTTCCATTCAGTTTCTTCATTTCCCTTGTTATTTTCACCCTTATTAATGTGATGGTTGCATTGTTACAATTATTTTATTTTATTATTATTTTTGAGACCAAGTCTCACTCTATCACCAGGCTGGAGTGCAGTGGTGCGATCTCAGCTCACTGCACCCTCTGCCTCACTGGTTCAAGTGACTCTCCTGCCTTAGCCTCCTGAGTAGCTGGGATTACAGGCATGAACCATCATGATCAGCTAATTTTTTTTTTTTTTTTTTTTTTTTGAGACAGAGTTTCCTTCTTGTCGCCCAGGCTGGAGTCCAATGGCGCCATCTTGGCTTACTGCAACCTCTGCCTCCCAGGTTCAAGCGATTCTCCTGCCTCAGCCTCCCGAGTAGCTGGGATTACAGGTGCCTGCCACCACATCCGGCTAATATTTTTTGTATTTTTAGTAGAGATGGGGTTTCACCAGGTTGGCCAAGCTGGTCTTGAACTCCAGACCTCAGATGATCCACCCGCCTCGGCCTCCCAAAGTGCTGGGATTACAGGCATGAGCCACCGCACCCAGCCTCCTGCTAATTTTGTTTGTATTTTTCATAGAGACAGGGTTTTACCATGTTGGCTAGGATGGTCTCGATTCTCTTGACCTCGTGATCCACCTGCCTCAGCCTCCCAAAGTGCTGGGATTACAGGCATGAGCCACTGTGCCTGGCCTACATTGTTACAATTATTATAGGCACTCTATGGGAGATAATTATAAACAGAAATGAGGATGTAATGTTGATAAATTAAGATGCCTGAGTATCATAGGTTATAGCATTAAGAATGTGAAGCTAAGATTACCTTTAGGTAATAACTAGTACATCTCTAGTACTCTATAGGACCTTTCTGCATCGATATCTGATTTTTTTGCAATAGCACCATGAGTTGGTCATTATTAGAGGGCTTGTTTCTAACCTGATTTTTAAAATTAGAAAATAAAACTCAGGCAGAAGGGGGCCTGCCAAAGGTCACACAGATAATAAACAAATGGCAGAACCGGGATTTAAACTCAGGACTATCTGATTCCAGAGGCCACATTATTTCTACTGCCCCAAGAGGCCTCCCTGCCATGGATCCATATGTAATTTATGGAGCAGAAATTCTGCACCAGGCCACTGTGCTAGGCTTTGGGCTCGCCTAAAGTTGGCTATATGACTTTTTTTTTTTTTTTTTGAGACAGAGTCTGGCTCTGTTGCCCAGGCTGGAGTGCAGTGGCATGATCTTGGCTTACTACAACCCCTACCTCCTGGATTCAAGCGATTCTCCTGCCTCAGTTTCCTGAGTAGCTAGAATTACAGGCACGTGCCACAACATCCAGCTAATTTTTGTATTTTTTAGTAGAGATGAGGTTTCACCATGTTGGCCAGGCTGGTCTCCAACTCCTGACCTCAAGTGATCCACCTGCCTTGGCTTCCCAAAGTGCTGAGATTACAGGCGTGAGCCACCAAAGCCAGCCAGAAGTTGGCTATATGAATTTGATTGATATCTGGGGATGTTTATTAGTGTATCTGCCTCCCCATGGGGCTCAGTGGAAGAGATGCTGGTTCCCAGGGGTTAGGAAGGCAAATAGACAAGTGGCACCACCACCTCTTTTACCTGTCCCAAAGTCGATGGCTCTCAGGGCATCTGCTATGTACTCTAAATCCAAAGTAAAGCAGTCCATGTTCTCAAAGCCCTGCTCTGTCTTCCCCAGCTGGCAGCCCTTGGAAGCTTCCACAATGCTGTGGGGGAGACAGAGAGAGAAGCTGGGTGAGATCGCTGGGGTTCAGTGCAGGGAGGAGAGGGCGCATGACTTGCCCACGCCCAGGCCTTCCACCCAGAGGCTCCCCTGGAGGGATGGAGTATTTCCTCTCAAATCTCAAGCACAATGAGTGGTCCAAAAAGTCAGGGATGCAGAAGGTCAGGGAAGCCAGCCTGGAGTGAGACCCTCCAGCAGACCTAATGCCCAGGACAAGGCTTCCTGGACAGAGGCCCTGCTGGGAACTGGGGGCTTAGATCATAGCCTCTGGGGAGACACTGACCTTTTGATGAGTTGCTTGGCAGTCTGCAGGGGGGGAGAGAACAAAGGGTTAGGACCACAGAAGCGGTAACTCCAGGAAATCAGCAAAACCAGTGACTGGGTGTTGTAGTTGGACATTTGGTGCCATTCCCTAGCCAAGTTGTGACCTGCTCCCTACCCCAAATTGAGCAGAATTTGGAACTTTTCCCTCTGTCCATGGTCTGCACAGGTCTTGGTCATCACCCTAGGACCCTCCCATTGTCTTGGCAGGAAGCTTAGACTCTGGGGTTATCAATCCAAACACTCCGAAACCCTGAACTCCCCAATCCTAACCATCTTTTCATACCTAATGTCTAGCACAAAGCCTGGCCCACAGTAGAAGCTTAGAAAATGTTTATTGAACTGAACTGTGAAGTCTTTTATTTTTTTTAAAGACGGGGTTTCACCACATTGGTCAGGCTGGTCTCGAACTCTGAATCTCAGGTGATCTACTCATCTCGGCCTCCCAAAGTGCTGGGATTACAGGTGTGAGCCATTGTGCCCAGCCTGAACTGCAAAGTCTTATAACTGAGACTTTTCTGTCCTACTCAACAAGCTCTTTGAGGGCAGGGCTGTGTCTGTTTTATCTCCTTGTCTTCTACTCAGTGCCTGGCCTACAGTAGGGGCTCAATTAATAATCTGTAGATGGGACACTATTTTGCAGCTTACAAAGTCATTTCATAAACATCCTCTGATCATTCTAAAATCAGTAAGAGGAAGGTAGGGGGTGTTACATGCCCATTTGACAGACGAGAAAACTGAGGCTCACAGAGGTTTAAATGACCTTTCCAAGGTCCCATGGGTTGTTAGTAGAGAAGCCTAACTGGAACCTTAGAGCTGTAGAGTTGAACTGACCCCACCCAGACCCTTTTAGTCCTGCTCACCAAGAGGAAGGTGGCTCCCCCAGGCTCGTCCAGGGACTGGATGGCAGTCTCCACCAGCTTTGTGGACTTGTCAAGCTGCTCCTGGTACTGCTGGATGAGGGTCTCGATGAAGCTAAGCTTTTCTTCCTGCTCCTGCGTGATCCGCTGCAGCAACTCACTTTTCTTCTCATCCAGGATGGCGTACAGTGTGTCAAACTTCTGGCTCAGCTCTTCCTTTACCTGGTGACTGTTCTCCTGAAGACAGAAGTCTTGCAGTCACATTCTGTAGGGTCCTTACTCCCTGCCCCCTACACTCCCTTCCTGGGACAGTAGCAAGCAATTTTGAAAGCTAGAGGAGATCTCACTACATACATCCCCACATTACAGAAGATGAAACAAGGGCTTAACAAGAGGAAAACACTCATCTGGCTTCACAGCTACTTAGTACACTAGTGATATTTGGAGGCTGATGCCTTGAAAAACAGCTAGCCCCTTCTTGCAAAATAGGCTCTAGGATCACATGACATAACATGTTCTTCCTTGCTCCTGCACCCTCCCCCTGTCCCCCAACCTCAGCTGGTCATTGCAGCTCCACCTCTCAGACCAATGCAACAGTCAGCAATGTGAGATCTGCCCTCTCTTTCTCTGTTGCCTTTTTTTTTTTTTTTTTTTGAGATGAATTCTTGCTCTGTCACCCAGGCTGAGTGCAGTGGCTCAATATCAGATCACTGCAACCTCCACCTCCCAGGTTCAAGCAATTCTCCTGCCTCAGCCTCCCGAGTAGTTGGGACAATAGGCGCTTGCCACCATGCACAGCTGATTTT
>CAUYQU010038134.1:0-43644 GCA_963574635.1 Cheracebus regulus | reverse complement strand
TTTATTGCAGCACTGTTCACAATAGCAAAGACTTGGAACCAGCCCAAATGCTCATCAATGATAGACTGGATAAAGAAAATGTGGCACATATGCACCATGGAATACTATGCAGCCACAAAAAAAGATGAGTTCATGTCCTTTGCAGGGTCATAGATGAAGCTGGAAACCATCACTCTCAGCAAACTAACACATGAACAGAAAACCAAACACCACATATTCTCACTCATAAGTGGAAGTTGAACAATGAAAACACGTGGACACAGGGAGGGGAA
Source organism: Cheracebus regulus (assembly GCA_963574635.1). Classification (NCBI taxonomy): domain Eukaryota; kingdom Metazoa; phylum Chordata; class Mammalia; order Primates; family Pitheciidae; genus Cheracebus; species Cheracebus regulus. The sequence continues at coordinate 43,372 of CAUYQU010038134.1, read as the reverse complement.
CATCACACACCGGGGCCTGTTGTAGGGTATGGGGCTAGAGGAAAGACAGCATTGGGAGAAATATCTATGGTACATGGCAGGTTGATGTATGCAGCAAACTACCATGGCATGTGTATACATATGTAACAAACCTGCATATTCTGCACATGTATCCCAGAACTTAAAGTATAATAAAAAAGTATTATGAAAATTGTTGAACATTATAGCTTTTTGTTCATTGGTCATTTCTGCTTGAATCTCCTAGGCACATCAACATTCATGGCCAAAATTGAATGCATTTTATTTAGTTCTAAACTGAAATTTTCCTCCCACAATAAATACTTCTATTTTCAAAACTATTTCCAAAATTAATAACCTAGAAATCACTTGTGATTTCTCTTTTACCCTTGGTGACACTATTCAGACACTGAGTACTGACAATTTATTTCTGAAGCATCTCACAAATTTATCTATAGCCATCTTTCTGATAAAAACAATGATCAGATTATCTGCTGTCTGAACTAGTACAACAAAATATTAAATAGCTTATCCAATTTGCAATGTAGCAGAATTTCCCCTTAAACCATGTCTACTCTGCTTTAATTTATTCATTAGATTCCCAAGCCCTACGCATAAAGATGCCTGACTTTTGCAGCCCTGAATCACGGAGGTTTGCCTTCTTTCTAGCATTGTCTCTTGCTTTCTCCCAATCACACATTCAGTGCCCACAAACTCTGAACTTCAGATGTACTGAACTATTTTGGCCATCAAAGACCTGTTCTCTTTTGTGTGTAGGTTTCTGCACATGCAGGATTGTGTCCAAATGCCATCCTCTCACCATTCATTCCCCTCGACTCCATTCATTCTTCACATTTTTCTTTTAACCTGAGCAACCCTTATTATCTTCCAAGTCTCTGCTTTAAATAGTGCTTCTTCTGAAACACATTTCTGGCCCTGAGACTAAGTTAGTTGTTTTATTATTATTATTTTTATTTTTTGCTTCTGTTGCATCCACTATTTCCCCTATGATAATACCTGTAAGACCTTACTACAAATATCTATTTTTGTTCTCTTTCTATTCTCCCAAATTCTATGAGAACATGGCTATGCCTACCTTTTACCTATCAAAGAATATAGATACCAAATGAATAAGTTTTAAAGTGGAATAAAATTCCATAGTTAACAAACTATACCAATAGAAATGGCATTTGAAACTCTTTACCTTCAATAAAGATATGGATATTTTGTAAAATGAAAGAAAACAAAATGATATAGGAACAAGAATGTCCATTTGTAAGCATATCAGTGTTTTAATGTGCTTGCAGGAACCCGGGATCATGCTACAACTTAAAATCTTCTTTTTTAAACAAGAGGTATGGAAGGACTTTGAGTGGTACTTTTCACGTAAGTCCTGTGACTAACAGCTTTTTGATTAACATAATCACATTACTCTGAGACAAATATTGTGGGATCCTGTGGAGCATAGAGGTCAAGGGCCAGTCATTCAAAGTTTAAATTGGTAGCACCTTAGAAAACTGTAGGAATGTGCTTTCATAATTAACAAAGAAATGATAGAGTATAATAATGCCATGTATCTATTTTATTAGGACTGGATTCCAAGCTCAAGAGCATAAAGTGAGTGCCAGGACAAGGAATCCATAGCTTCTTTCAGTTTTATGGGTTAACTGCTTATATTATCCAGGGCATCATTTTTTCTTAATACAATTCCATCAGCATTATAATAGCTAGTAGATTTTGATGCAGATTATGGTTTTCTTCTTACACTTTGGAGCCTGTACTTTTTGTTGTTGTTGTTGTTGTTGCATGTGCTGCTTGGAACAATTCTCTGCCTGCCTTTTGGTATCACTTATTTGTCATTCAGAAAACAGTTTAAAAAGTTACTGACTAGGAAGTAACTTTCTAGGTTGCATAGGAATTAGTTAATTATAAATTAGGAGACTAAATGATGGGAATAAAATGTTTTGGAATAAAATCTATTCTAAGGTAATTCGAATATCTACAGGTAGTTGCATTATTGTTGGGATAATGAAAGAGATGAACAGATCTTCATTCATTTTAATTCTCAAGGCGTCTTTTCTTTCTGTGATTCAAGGATTTTAGCACTGGGTTTGCCTGGTGAGTAAATTTTGAGATTTTGTTTTTTAATGGAAGTAGCATGAACAGCGATATAATTATAGATAAAATAATAATACATAGATGTGTAGACATGTGCAGTTGAGGCATTTCACTGGGGAGCGGTCTTGGCTCTTAGTCTTTAAATTAAAAGTTTAATGCTAGTTAGCTTTACATTGATATTACAATATGAATGCTGACAAGGTTTGAAGTGTTTTAGGGTTACTAGTTCAAGAGCAATGGGTATAAAGCTACGTTTAGACCCACAGATTTCTGTGTGTTGGCCATAAAGCCTAGTCGTGTAGATATTAAGTTTGCCTTGTTTAAACGTCTTGGAATTGCAGCTGTTTTCAGGCCTAGTTATGATATGGCTCATGAAAGTAAAACATTTGATGAAATTAGTATAGGAATTGATATTTCTATAGGGAGGATTACTAAATTGCCTATTTCAAGTAATCATCACTCTCCTGGCTCTAGATCTGTTATAGGAATTATGTATAGTCTAAATTTAGACTTCATAATCTGAATATTCATAGCTTCAGTATCATTGGTGGCATACAGTTTTGACAGTAAGGGAGGGGTTGTAATTGCATCTGTTATATGTAGAATACATAATGATAGGAGGGGCTTTCTTGACAGACTCTTTCCTAAAATAAATAGTCTTCCTGCCTCATAGAATTTTCCTTTATGTATTTAAAGCACTTATTGTAATATGTTGCTAAATGTTTATTGACTTAATTTCTCTCTTCCTACCCTTCTATATGGGTTTATTAGCATAGGAATTATGACTGTTTTCATTTTTTTCAAAAGTATGTCCTCAGTATTTAATCTTATGTTAGAAACATAGTACACACTTAATATAGCTTTAATTATTTCACAAATAAATTCACTAATTTGCACAAAAGTAGCTGGAAGAAATGATGTTATTTTTGTAGTATTGAATTATATTTTTTCTTTTTATATGCAAAGTTTATGGGACACATGAGAAATTTTGTTACATGTATATAATGTGTAGTGGTCAAGTGAGGGTATTTTACATGAGTACAGTTTAGGTTTTTTAAGTATAATCACCCTACTTTGCTATCTAACACTGAATTTGTGCTTTTCCTTTTTATAAATTTTTATTGATGTTTAAAAAATTATCACATATTTTTATTGTAATCAAAAAGTTTTGATATTTTTATAAGCTTTTACAGTTTTATTGTGACAATAAATATAAACTAGGCCTTGTTATGTGCCAGACGTTAAGAGAGTTCAAAACAGTAATGCTTCTGTTCTCATTTTATTAATTCGTGTGAAGTATTTTTAAGTGGTCATTGTATTAAATTCTGTATCATATCTGTAAGTTCTATTAGGAAAGCTTGCCTTTATAGTTTTATTTCTGTACAGTATGGATATAACAGAAACCTAAAGTTTTACATGATGACAGAAGTAAATCAAGCTAATGAATCATACATATTTACCATGCTGATTGCGACATTGTTATAAAATGCAATTTTACAAAGTCTGTGGCTAAGTTACTCACCATCTTCTGCCAATTTTGTTAATTAACTAGCGTTTTGAAAGCTTTAAAACCACATCACATATTGTTGAAATTGAATCAATTGTAATATGTATTAGCCGTTATTTAACTTACATCAGCACCATGAGAGTAACAAAATACCAATAAAACTTTTCTTCGCCCTACAGTCAATCATTATGATTGACCTAGTATTAATGTTGTAGTAGCCATGATATTTACATCACCAGTGATACAATATTAAAGCCCTTATTAAACAATTTTACTTCATTAATTCATTTACACCAATCATTTTGATGAAAGTGGGTAAAAGGAGTATATAGATACAGCTTATAATGATAAAACAGGATGATTTTCTTTCTCCAAAGAAGATACTAACATCTTGTGAATATTGTTCAAAGACACATTTAAAATGAATGCCAAATTATTTATCTGTTTTGGTAAGCTATTGCTGCATAAAAATTATCTCAAAACTTTGTGGTTTAAAATAGTACCATTTGTTATCTCACAGTTTCTATGAGCCAGATATCATAGGATGGCTTAAATGGGTCCTCTACTTTGGATATTTTATAAGATATAATCAAGAAACCAGCCAGAGTTGCAGTTTTATATGAAGACTTGACTGGGAAACTATCAGTTTCCAAGCTCACTCACGTGACTAGTGGCTGGATTTACTTTCTCCATGGCTGGTGGATATAGGTTCTTGCTACAGGAAGCATTCATTCTGTAGGGCAGCTCACAACATAGTAACTTGCTTTATCAAAAAAGCCAAAAAAGCCAAAGGAAGTGTGTACCAGTCAAAGCTATATCACAGTCTTTTACAACCTAGCATTCTAAGATACCTAATGATATCCTAGCATTCTAAGAATGTTGCTCTAATCCATTCTTAAGAAACAAATTACTGGCCCTATTTTGCACACAGATGGAGGGTGTTACACATGCATATGAATGCAAGGAAGTGGGGAATATTGGGAGCCACTTCAGAAGTTGCCTATTACAACATTGGTGCAAGCACGTAACTCCTGTGATCACACACTGTCTGCCAAACTACTTGAATTTACCTAGATTTAAGTTCCAGCTCAATTATTTATTTTCCATGTAACTTCGGAAAGCTGTTAACACTATGATTTCCTCATTAAAAAAAAATAGCTAAACTCGTGATAATAGCTATTTATCTCACAGGTTTTGTAAAAAGAATAAATTATGGTTTCTCAGTTTTGACACTATTGACATTTTGGAACAGATAATTTTTTTTTTTTCAAGAGTTAGTCCTTTCGATGAATTGCAGGATGCTTAGTAGCATTCTTGGTATCTACCCATTAGATCTCACAACTCCAATATTGACAAACAAAAAATATTTCCATTGAAAATGTCCCCTGGGAGGTAACATTACTTCTAGTTGATAACAAGTGGATTAAATGACTTATTCCACATGAAGTTAAGGCAGTTTATGTAAAAGCTGTATAATATCAACTATTTTTATAATACTGCATATGATTTCAATTATGTTTTACTCACTTAAGCACTTAAAGAAAGGGTAAAAGATCCAACACCAAGATTAAAACATCTGAACTAGAGGTCAAATCAAATTGTTACATGGAGCACAGTACGGCATACCCCAGGCAGCACAGTTTATTGGGAAACTCTCATGGGGAGGTCTACCTAGTTAGTTTCCATGTTGCTTAAAATTTGGGTAATTTTTGTTATTTATTTCCTTTTATACTTTTGGTTTATAGACACTCAGGACATCTTTTTCCAAAATACAAATAACTTTTAAGTATAGGAATCCTTGAATGACCTTTAAATATTGTTTTATAAAAATCTATTCAAGTTTGACTATGAAATGCTTTGTTCATCTGTTCAAAGAGTTTGAATAGTGTAATGAAGAAACATGAGAATCAGATAATTAAAGTCTAACTAGAAGTTTGAAGTCATTAATTGTGTAGGACAGAGAGACAGAAAAAGAGGGACAAAGAGAAGTTCTGAAATAGCAGTTTAAGAAATAGTTCATGTCATCTTGAGGAAAAAGTGCTAGATATAATTACAGACTTGTTTTATATTGCTTTTGAAGAGAAATTCAACTTTATAAGATATTTTAATAAGATGTTTTTTAAGTTACTCAATTCAATCAAATGTCATAATGTTTATGAAAGCTTTTCTTTTCAAAATTGAAATAAATGCCTATGTAAGAGTTCATGTTAATGCAAATAGTGAAAATGTCACAGCTAAAGCAGTTTTTACTAGTAATTTATTGTGTAGGTGTAAGAATATGGTTATTAAGCTTTACCAAATATGTGTTGCATCTGATATCTGTAATAAAATTGCCTTGCTTATTGAAATAGCCCAATTCTGAAGCAGTGAACCTAATTCTGAAGCAGTGATACTTCTCTTCATGTCTTAAGTGAATAAAAGACCAAAGAAGGTAAACAAATGCCTTTTGCTGGGGGAAGGTAATATAGCTGGTTACAAAATAATAATTTTCCCAGACCCATCATCATGAAAATCGCTACCAGACCTTGGCCATCTCTGCATATGAGAGGCATTAATAGGATGTCCATTTTACTGCCTGCCTTGCTTACTCCAGAAAACACATGGTTTTGCTAAAGTCAGACATATGCATCATTTTTTATTGTTTCTCATATTTTTAAACAAACTCTTATCCTTCTTTTATAATGATCTTTCTCAGTATTTTCAGAATGCTTTAAATTCTTGACTGCATTTTTATTTGGCACTATCCCAGAAAAGTAGTTTACATCTCAGAGCCCTTTTAAAATAAAATAATAGTCATAGTTTCTCTGCACCATAAAAGTTTACTTGTTTATTGATGTATTTAATTGATTCCAAATTATATTCAAAATGCTATGGTCAGTCCAGTAGAGACACAGTTACTGTACTCAAAAATTATGGAAGAAAATATTTGTATACGTTCTATCACATATAAAGCAAAGTATAATTGTTTGCTTGCTGTTTTTAAAAGCTGAAACATAGTAGAATATCCATAGTACATCTGATTGGAATGAGGACAGGAGGGAGGATTTAGCCTTTGAAATGGACTGTACATAATAGTTATTATGTAATCAGACAGAAATGAGGAAATTGGGCCTGACACAGTGGCTCCTGCCTCTAATCCCAGCACTTTAGGAGGCTAAGGCAGGTGGATCACCTGAGGTCAGCAGCTCAATAGCAGCCTGGCCAAAATGTTGAAACCCATCTCTACTAAAAACACAAAAAATAGCTGGGCATGGTGATGTGCACCTGTAATCCCAGCTACCCAGGAGGCTGAGGTTGGAGAATCGCTTGAATCCAGGAAACAGAGGTTGCAATAATCCAAGGTCATGCCACAGCACTCCAGCCTATTGACAGAGCAAGACTCTGTCTCAAAAAAAAAAAAAAAAAAAAAAAAAATTAAAGACAACAGATGCTGGAGAGGATGTGGAGAAATAGGAACACTTTTACACTGTTGGTGGGAGTGTAAATTAGTTCAACCACTGTGGAAGACAGTGTGGCGATTTCTCAAGGATTTAGAAATAGAAATTCCATTTGACCCAGCAATCCCATTACTGGGTATATACCCAAAGAACTATAAATCGTTCTATAAAGACACATGCACATGTATGTTCATTGCAGCTCTCTGTACAATAGCAAAGACCTGGAACCAACCCAAATTCCCATCAATGATAGACTGGACAAAGAAAATATGGTACATATACACCATGGAATACTATACAGCCACAAAAAACGATGAGTTTGTGTCCTTTGTATAGACTTGGATAAATATGGAAACCATCATTCTCAGCAAACTGACACAAGAACAGAAATCCAAACACCTCATGTTCTCACTCATAGGTGGGTGTTGAACAATGAGAACACATGGACACAGGGAGAGGAGCATCACACACTAGGGGTAGTTGGCGGGGGTAGGGGAGGGACAGCAGGGGATGGGGAGGGATAACATGGGGAGAAATGCCAGATATAGTATGCACCTAAAGTAAAATAAATTTAAAAATAAAATAAAAAAAGTTATATCATGATGATCCTCAGCTAGAGGGAGCTAGAACAGAAAGCTATTATTCCAGCAACCCCAAAACATGCCAGGAAAATGAAACAGAGTGACAGAGAGAAAAGACGACTGGTGCATAATGTTAATGCACCAAGCTAACGCATTATGCAACCATAATGCACATGGCTAATGCACCATGACAAGATTGAATTCAAAGCAAAAACAGCAAAATGGGCATGACTTATCAGCAAAGGAAGCCATCAAAATGTCTGAAGTGTAGGTATAGGGAGCAGGTTATAAAGACCACAGCATGGGGAGACCTTAATTCACCCCTCTCAAAACATGATGGGTCAGTAAGGGTGACGGGGATTAATTAACTCAATTAATAATATAGACCCAGTTAAGACATGCTAAAGGCTATAATCTGCAAGTGCTCTCTTTTAGTGCCAGTATGTCATTTACACAACATAACCACATGCTTCATATCCTTATTTGGTCACCCATCTCATGAGGGTGTGGAGTACCTGGGACAGACACTGAGGGGAGCCCTGGATTATTTTGCTGGGCTGCTCTAACAAAATGCTGTCAACTGGGTGGTTTAAACAGTAGATGTGTTTCTCATACTTCTGGAGGCAAAAAGCTCCAGGTCCAGGTCCAACAGTGTCTGTTTCTCGTGAGGGCTCTCTTCCTGGTTTGCAGATGGCCGCCTTCTCACGGTGTCCTCATGTGGTGGAGAGAGCAAGCCACATCTAGTGTCTCTTGCTTCTGTATAAGGCCACTTTCAGCTCAATTCTATCAGATCAGGGCTCCAAACTTAAGATCTTACTTCACCTTAATCACTTCCTTGAATGCCCAATCCTTGAATACACATAGGGGGTTAGGGCTTCAACATACGAATGGAGAGGGGAGCTACATTCAGTTCATAACACCTGTCATCAGCAAGAGCCATTCTTTGCCTGAGAATTCTCTTGTCTTCTCTCTGCACACTCAGAAACTTTCCCAAACCCCATTCAGGAAGATCAGTCCCCTCAGTCACTATGTCTGTCCCCTAGAGTGATCACGCCTTTGCATCAGTGAATTGCACTTGTATCAGGGTTACTTTGGTATTAATGTACTAACAATCTGATAGTAGTCAAAATAGTAATAATGATAATAATGAGGAATGGGAGGAGGTTGAAGAAACAATACTATTAAGCACAGAGCTTATTATGAGCCAAACACAGTGCTAAGTACTTTACACACATAATCATCAGAAGACTTTGAGACAGATGCTACAATTCTCTCCATGTCACAAAGGATGGCAAGGCACACAGAGGATAAGCAAATTGTCAGAAGTCAAGGCTGAACCTATTCCAGCAGCCCTCGCTCTGAACGACTGCATCTCATACCATACTTACACTACCAGTTTCTTCCTGCCGAGCCAGATTAATTCCTATTTTGGACAAGTACATAAATAAATGATTCATCAATCCAAGTAGCTCCTTACAAAATTGGCAATTAAAATAGTGTTGCATGTTTTAAAGACCAAATGATGTTCCAGCCCTCCTGCTGCTAAGATAGGTGCATTTCGTGGCTTTCTTCTTCAGAGACTGTATCATTCTTGAAGAGCCCTCTGCCCATTATGAAGTTTACTAACTGGATTCTGAGTGGGGTACTGACTTCTTTAACTCAAGGCTAGGCTGAGTGCGTCAGGCGGAGACCTAGGAAGCTTCCATGACCTTAAAAAGAGTGCCACATCTTTCCTACTGTACAGTGAAACAGTCTGGTTTGGGCTAGCTCAATCCTTTCCACCTGTCTTGGCTGCAGAGGGGAAAGGAGCATCCTTGCTGTAGTTGGGCAGCATAATTTGGGTAGACTTCCAGGGTGGCTGCAAGTTTCTGTTTGTTTGCTGCGGTGGTGATGTAAAAAGGTCAAGCCAGTGATCCCCTCACACCTGGTTTGGCCAGCACAGGTGCCAACAGCCTAAGGAAGCAACACCCCAACTATGCCTGCTCAACCCTCCTTTGCACTTCGCCACTTGTGGACTGAGATCCTGCAGCACCGCCTCTTCCACTGCTCATCCTTGCAACAGTAAAATCGTGCACAAACGCCCTTCCGCCCTTAATCACCCCCAGCTGACGAAGCCTCCACTTCTGGTTAAAGGCAGATTTGTGTTTGCGCTCTGCCTCCTTCCAAGCAGCTGAACGTGGCTGAAGCTAAACACAGCTAGCTAACTAGTCACATCTGAATTCATGACAGACATCTATTTCCAACGGGCGCCACACACCGCCTTGATGCTCTCGCTCCACTTCCACTGTATGTCACTTTTTGATCTCCAGAACACTTAGGTCACACCTCCTCTCTCCAGCTCTTTGGCGCATGCCTGCACGTGTAGCTTCGCCAGCATGACGCAGGGGTGCTGCCACCTTCTCAGAAAACCCACCCACCTGCCTCATCTGTACTCCCTCTCTCAGTTCCCTGCTCGGACGCCCTCATGCAGTGTCCCTGTGCTGTCAAAGGCAGTCCTTCTGCGTGTGCCCCCCCGCCCCTCTCTTATCTCCTCAAGGACTTTGCTCCCAAGTTGCTAGACTTGACACCTCCCGTTCTTGCCTGAGCAGTCCTTTCCCTCTACAGGATCGTTCCCGAGCACACCAGGCAATGCTTAATGCTTTTATTTAAAAAAAAAAAAACAACTCTCGAATCACCTCCTCCGGACACCACTCACGTTTCCTCGTGTCCTGAGCAGTAAAACTCCTTCAGTTACTCTCTAGTGCTCCTGGATTATGCTTTCTGGAGACATTCTTTTCCCAACAGATGCCAGGGTGGATTCTTTCTCCTCCATGAGAGGGCTCTTTTTGAGGCCACGAAGGGCCTTTGTGAGGCCAAGTCGGATGTCTGCCCTCCCACGCTCATCTTACTGATTCTTCCAACCATGAGTTCATGAAACCTGTTCGTTCTCTTAGCTGTCCCGCACCCCCGGCTCCCCGGGTTTCCGACTTCCTCATGGGTTTCCTACCTCCCTGGGTTTCCTACGTCTCCCTCCCAGCTGATAATTCCTCCTCTCTCTACCGTCTTCCATCTTTGCATGCACTAGCGCTTGGTTTTGAGACCCCTTCTCCTGCCCTAAGTCATCTGATTCAGCCCTCCAGCTTGAAAACTCACCTATGTGCTGAGGACTCCCAAGTTCACCACTTCAGCCAGACTCCTCCACTGAGCTCCAGACTCACAAATCCTGCTGTTACTTTACTTACTCACATGCGTGGACGAGAGGTGTCTCAATCTTAGCACGCTCCTGTTTTCTGCTTTCTCATCTCAGTAAACAGCCTCGTGCTCAAACTCCCTTTCGCCCTTAATCACCCCCAGCTGACTAAGCCTCCACTTCTGGTTAAAGGCAGATTTGTGTTTACTCTCTGCCTCCTTCCAAGCAGCTGAACGTGGTTGAAGCAAAACTCACAGCTAGCTAACTAGTCATATCTGAATTCATGACAGACATGTATTTCAAATGGGCGCCACCCACGACCTGATGCACTCTTCTGCTGGAATGCTCTTCCCCAGGGCCTCCTCCTAGGTGGCACGTTTTGTTACTCAGGTCTCAGCTGATACATCACCACATAAAGAAGAACTTTCTTAGCCACCGAAACTGAATATTCCCCTGGTTTCTTCCTATCACATGACCCTATTTCACTTTCATTGGAGCACTTACCATTACCTGCCTCGTCCTGTCTTCATTGTCTGTCTTTGACAATGAAGACATGTTATGAATAAGTTCTATAAAACTTAGTCTCAGCACCATCACCCCATAGCATAAGCCAAATGATTATGAATCACCTTTGACTCCTCTCTTCCTCACTCCACGTCCAAGCTCCCACAAAGTCCTACTGCCTATGCCTCCAGGACACATTCAGAGTTTTTCTGCTACATTCTATCTCCACCACTAGCCTGAATAGCTGGGACAACAGGCGCATACCACCAGGCCAGGCTGATTTTTGTAGTTTTTGTAGAGGAAGCATTTTTCCATGTTGCTCAGATTGGTTTCAAACTCCTGCTCAAGTGATCCTCTTACCTTGGCCTCCCAAAGTGCTGGGATTACAGGTGTAAGCCATTGCATCCAGCCAGAAATACTCCTTGAATCTTGCTTTAACCTGTCTATACAACACCCACCACTGGGAGTCAGAAAAAGGAAACATCCAAAACACCTTCTGCAAAGTCATCAAAGTTTTGTGTGAAACGAAGACTCGGGATCGAGGGTTCAGGATCTAGTCAATCTGAAAGTTTGGAAGGACAGCCCTGGATGAGAGTGAAGGAAAAGAAAATCTGCCCAGGCCTGGAGGGAATCATGATGACAGGAGTAACAAGAATAACAGGAAGTGATGTTTGTTATGTGCTTCTAATGTATCCAGGATGTCACTGAACATTCTGACTGTTCCCAGTGGCCAATGTAATGGCTGGGCAGGGTGTGAAGCAGTTGGCCTCATTTCACAACCCAGCACTTTACTCACCTCCAACACCAACTTTGCAGCAGGAACTCGGCTCTGCCCTTCCAGCCAGTGTCCTCTCTCCAGTGCAGTGAATGCAGCACTGATGTTGCCTAATTATGCCGGAGAGGAAGTCCCTTGAGGGGACAGGAAAACCCTTGCTTTCGTATTCCTGTGGCTTACACAGTGGCTGGAACAGACAGACAGAAAGATCTCTAGGCCCCTTCAGTCAACCACCCGCTCAGATCCATCCCTCCGCTGCCCCGCCTCCCGCATCTGGCCCCTCCCTTACCATTCCCCCACCTCCATCTCCTTCAAGCCTTATCACCCTTCACTGCAGGGACAGCCTCCAGACCCACACCCCGCCCTCAGGGGTAGGAATAAATCTTCAAGTTAGATAGATGGGAATCTGAGCCCTGGCTTTGTGATTTATAAACAGAGTAGCTTTGGCTCAATTCCTTAACTTACCTGAAATGCTGCTGTCTTTTCACCTATCAACAGGGATACAGAAGGCCTCCCTACAGGACAATTGCAAGGAGTCAAGGACAGCACATAGGTCAAGTGTAAAGCTGGTGTCTGGCACACAGGAAGCACTCGCTAACACCACCCACTATTTGGAGTTGTGGTATGGATGCTATACAATAGAAATACATTTTACTCACAGACATCTTAGAATATTCCATGCTCCTGTTAAAAACCTCAAAGGGCTCCCTATATCTACCAAATAAAGACCAAAGTCCCCTAGGTGGGATGGCTTGCTCCTGTAATCCCAGCACTTTGGGAGGCCGAAGCAGGCAGATCACTTGAAGCCAGGAGTCCGAGACCAGCCTGGGCAACACAGCAAGACCCTGTCTCTACCAAAAATACAAACAAATAGCCAAGTATGGTGATACATATCTATAGTCCCAGCCACCTGGGACGCTGAAGAAGGAGAACCGCTTGAACCGGGGGGGCGGAGGTTGCTGTGAGCCAAGGTCGCCTCACTGCACTCCAGCCTGGGCAAAAGAGGAGACTCTTGCTTCAAAATAAAGAAAAAAAAAAAGCCTCAAGACCTTAGCTTGTAGCCATGTTCTGACTCATCTTACCCTCCCAGAACTCCTGCAGACCCAGCTCTCCTGTATCCCCTCTGTGCCACTCAAACTCGTGCGACTCGAGTTTGAGCAGCATAGTCCTTGTCTAAGCCTCACACTGCCCCTTTCCAAATCAGCAATCAAAATTCCTAACCACATGGTAGGCATCGTAAGTCGATGCAGACCATTGCCCCATGACACGTATGAAACCCTGTTTGGTGAAAGCATGTGGCACACGGCCCAACGAACACTATGGACTCTCCTAATGAATCGCAGTTTGGAACTAGGACTGCTTCTTGGTTTTCGAAAGAATGAAATCGTTCCAAGTTCTGATGATGGAAAACCGGCTGGTGTAGGGAGGTGATAGGTGCTGTTATTCTGGAAAGGACAAGGTTTTGGAAGAAAACTTCTAAACCCACCAGAATTGAAGTATAGCCTTTGTTTGTAAACTCGTAAGATTATGGGTTTAAAATTAATTTGAGTTGAGTTCTTTCCAGTTACTGGTAATCTAATGCTTGGGACCATTATGCAATCATGACTCAGTATGTCCTTCAGAATGCCACTTCCAAATACGGAAGGAATTAAAAGACAGACTTTGTAAATATTTGAAATTGCCAGTTTAAGATTAATTTGACTCATTTGCTTGCTGGTTGGGTGTAACTTATGAGAGTTGGAGTTTTTCTGTAATAATATATATCACTCATGAGTCTTTTAAATAGTTTACTTGGAAAAAAAAATAGAGAGGAACTTGGTGAACCCACTGCTGAAAATATTGGTAGTAACTAATAATAGAGAAAGGTGGGGGGAAAGACAGAATAAAATTTGCTCCTGTTGTATCAGTTAAACGTCTCAGTCTTTTTTTTTTTTTTTTTTTTTGAGGCGGAATCTTGCTCTGTCATCCAGGCTGGAGTGCAGTGGCATGATCTCGGCTCACTGCAACCTCCACCTCCCAGGTTCAAGCGATTCTCCTGCCTTAGCCTCCTGGGTAGCTAGGGCTATAGGTGCATACCACCATACCCAGCTAATTTTTGTATTTTTAATGGAGATGGGGTTTCTCCATGTTGCCCAGGATGGTCTCGAATTCCTGACCTCAGGTGATCCACCTGCCTTGGCTTCCCAAAGTGCTGGGAGTACAGGCGTGAGTCACCGCACCTGGCCTAAACTTCTCAGTCTAAACACCATCATTTATAGATGTAGACTGCTGTATTTAGTTATATTATTGTACCTGATTAATTTTTGAAAATAGCTTTGTTGAGCTATAATTCAGAGCCACACAATTTACTCATTTAAAGTGTACAGTTCAATAGTTGCTGCATGTTCCCAACATTCCCATATCCATTAGCAGTCACTCCCATTTCCTTCCTCCTCTCCACCCTCAATCCCCAGCCCTAGGCAGCCACTAATCAACTTTTTGCCTCTATAGATTTGCCTATTCTGAACATCTTATGTAAATGGAATCACATAATATATAGTCTTTTATGTCTGGCATCTTTCACTTAGCATAATGTTTCCAAGGTTCATTCATATTGAAGCATGCAACACAACTTCTTTCCTCTTTTATTCCTGAATAATATTCCCTTGTATCACTCAACTACATCTATCCATTTATCCATCAATTCATGGGAATTTGAGTTGCTGCTTTTTGACTATTATGAACAATGCTGCTATGATTGTTGGTGTACAAATTCTTGTGCAGACATGCTTTCATTTCTCTTGGGCAAATACCTAGGAGTAGAATTGCTAGATCATATGGCAACACCGTATGTAACACTTTGAGAAACTCGCAAGGTGTTTTCCAAGTGTTTGCACCATTGGACATCCCCACCAGCATCGTATGAGTATTCCAGTTTCTTCCCAGCCTTGCCGTTACTTGTTATTATCACTATCCTTTTTATTATAGCCTTCCTAGTAGGTATCAAGTGTTATTTTATTGTGGTTTTGGTTTGCATTTCCCTAATGGCTAATGATGTTGAGCACTTTTTCATGTGCTTATTGGCCATTGCTTATTTTCTTTGGAGAAAAGTCTGTCCAGACTCATTGCCCACTTTTAAAAATTGGACTATTTTTCATTTTATTGTTGAGTTGTAGCAGTTCTTTACATATCCTAGATATAGGTCCCTTCTCAGATTTAAAATTTACGAATATTTTCTCCCATTCTGTGGATTTTCTTGATTGTTTTTTTTTAAATAGTAAACTCTGTTCCTTCCTTTTTAGAATTTCTAGCATCTCTCTGGCTTAAATAACACTTTAACATTTCTCTGTGGACGTATTCAAAAACTTCAAACCTCTTGTGTCCATAACTGAACTTCTTATCCTCCTTTCCATTTCTGGATCGACTTCCTTGTAAATGTTTTCTATGTAGCCAGTTGGCTAACCAAGCCAGAAACGAAGTCCTCCCAGTTCTTCTTTCTTTTCATCACTCCCTTTCAAATAGTCTTCCATCCCCCCGAGTTCTGTCAAACACCCAGTAGTGTCATTTAATGTCTGTCTGCATTCTGGTCTTTGAAATTGTGCATTCTGCTATATCTACTGTAAAAGTAGGTCATGTTTCCATCACCTGTCTTCTGAACTTTTTCAACAGCCTAATTCACAATCCTGTCTCCATTTGGGCATGTCTAAATGCAAACACAAAGATGATACTTCCGTGGGACACTATAGACTAATGATTACAAGCTCTGGGTCTGAAGCCGTGCTTCCTCAGTTTAAATCTTGGCTCTCCTGTTTAACTTCTCTGTATCTCGATTTTTCATCTGTAAAATGGGAAATGATAATATCAGGTTGTGTGAGGATTAAATGAATCATATGAAAATGCTATGAATGGTGCTTAGTATGAGACAAGCATTCAATAAATGTGAGCTAATCTTATTAAAATAGTTATTATTTTAAAACTATGAATTAAATATTTTCTTTTTCCAAGTTTTTTTTTTCTAACCTATAGGATAAAGTTGGAATGTTTCACTTGGTACATAAGGCACGGTGAACCTTACATGATCTGCAGGGTGAGCTGAGAAGAAGTTACCATGACTAACAAAATCCTTAGACCAGTTTTACATCTTCACTTTTCAAAATGTGATACTGTGTTTAGAATCGCCAGGTCTAAGCGCTTTCCAGGTACTGCTGCTCTACTACCACTACTGAACACCCACTGATAGGTTGGAGCCCAAGCATTTGCTACGTACTGCCACCGGAATTCTCAATTCTCTGAATTGCTATACCCAACTTCAGAGTTGAGATCAATGACAAGGTAAGCCTATTGTCCAAGATCATACAATGAGGAAGAGTAGAATCCTGGAAATGGTCCCCACTTCTCTTGCATTCCAAACCCTAAGCTCTTGGCCCTGTTCAGGAAATTTCTGAAGAGGTGTCCACAGACAGACATTCTTAAGAGCAGTGTGGGAAAGGATTTCCAGTCCTTGTTTTATGTTTATAATTCCTGAACATCTTCCATCTGGGAAGTCTTCACACTATTATCCAGACATTTGAAAATTCCTGGGACTATGAAATTGTAAATGTAGCTTCTGAAAGTTCTTGCTCAACAGAAATTCATTTCTTCTTGGGGGTAAGTGTTTTCCTTTGCTGGCTAAACTATGATTGATTAATTCATTCAGCTGAAGCCAGTGGGTCTTAGACCCAACTTTCTTTTTTACTCAGACAGCTCCTCACATATGGTGAGGGACCAGGGGAGGGTATGAGCAGTCAGAAGAGCTGTCTTTCTCTTTGAGAAGTAACTAGGTATTCGGGAATTGGTGAGTATAACTCAGAGCCACCATCTTCACATGCAGAGGCAGCACATTTTAAACTGTGAGCACAGGAGGTCTTCATTATCCGAAGATAATTGGTGCTGGAAAACTGCAACCTAACATGAATCCATCAAAAATTGGGACTACATTTTCAAAATAAATGGTAAAAGACAGTTACTTGGGACTTTAACTTGAAAAGCAAAGCTGGCAATTATGAAAACAAGCTTATTTATTTAACAAAATGCAGGACTAGATTAAAATTCTGCTGTCTTAGAAAATACACAGCAAGAATCGAGTGTTTTTTCCCCTCTGTTTTCTGACAAAATTTTGTAATAGCAAAATTCAATTTGCCTTGAACTTTTGCAATGTTGTCATAAAGTTTCTGTCACTTCATCTGTCTCTCTCTTTCTGTCTCCCTCTCTCTCTTTTTCAAAATTATTCAAAGATTTCATAAATTTTCCTGAGGGCTTCTGTTAATCTTAACCTTTGGTATTCAAATTATTCTCCTTTAAAGCTCCAATGATATCCTCAAATCTGGTTGATTTTCTCTTTTGGTTTAGCCCTGACTAATCCTCCTTGGTCCATGGCTTTGGGCATAGCTAACTTGATTCTTCAGCTCTAAGGGACTCCAAGAACTACTGCGTCCTTTGCAAAGTTTGCAATTCAATTTTCAAATTTGCCTTGTATTTACATTGTGTTGTCTGATATTTACATTGTATGTTCACCACCATGAGACAAACCAATGAAGATGTTGACTGGATGGGTTAAGACAGGAATGCTGTTAAATGGAGACGGCCATGTAAGAGGGGACTATTTTAATGATTTGTATTTTAAATGTTCTGTGCTTTTGCTTTCTTATGCAAACTCATAATTTTGGCCTTTCTGATGTGACTGTTCCTTTAATGGTATATGACTTTCCAAATCCCAGGCACAAGGATCCATTCTGAACTCAGGTTACCTTAAAGGCCTTCATATTACTAGAGTTTGCTGAAATCCAAGCTTGTTTCCATGACCAGCAAGGCCCAGCTAGGTCTCACAGCCCCTCTGTTCTGCACCTTTATCCTCATCACATGCTTTGCCCTTGCTCACTCTGCTGCAGCCACTCTGGTCTTCCGTAATCCTTGCTAAGCCCTCTCTGGCCTCTAGACTTCCATCCTGTTTGTTCCTTCTATCTTGAAAACCTTCCCATCATCAACTCTCATCCTTTAGGGGCAGTTCACGATCAACTTCTTGGAAGACTTCTGCTGACCGCTCCACCTCAAAAGGCAATATCCTCCTCAATCACTCTTTTGCATGCACTCTTCTATTTATCTCTGTAACAGCATTTACTACACTAAATAGAGATCTTGTTTACTTTTTTATTTCTGTCTCTGATTCCAGGGTATGTTTCAGAAAAGCAAGAACTTTGTCAAATCCTCCTTCAAACACACGAAGCCCACCTTAAACTGTGTTAAGTGGAATGATGCCATTTATAATTTGCAAAGAGGTATATGGGAAGAGCTTAGGAGCAGAGCACCCAGA
This sequence comes from Cheracebus regulus, assembly GCA_963574635.1. Taxonomy (NCBI): domain Eukaryota; kingdom Metazoa; phylum Chordata; class Mammalia; order Primates; family Pitheciidae; genus Cheracebus; species Cheracebus regulus. The sequence continues at coordinate 24,956 of CAUYQU010038134.1, read as the reverse complement.
CTCCCTGATTTGAAAAATTTAATCAAATATTTTCCTTGGGGCCATTGGAAGAATCTTTGCTTCTTTCTCATATATAGAAGCCAACTGAGGTATTTTAGATTGTGGGGAGAGCTTCACAGAAAGATTTCAAAGATTAGGGATTAAATACAAAGGAAATTATTAATTTATGTACATTCCTTTGACCTAAGTATTTTTGCCTTACTATCAAATTAATTATCTTATGTTGTCACTGAAGGGAAGCAAGATAGAAGTGGGATGGGGCTCATTGGTTATGATTTTTGTCAATTTCTGCTCCAACATATGTAAGGATTACTTCAAGGGCAATTTTTCCTACTTTTCTAAAGGCTAATGAACATTGGGACTATCATGAGAAAAGTAACTCATGAGCCATACTGGGTGATCTAAATCAGGTTCTGGTTGGTACCAAAGGGAGATAGTCTCTAAGTCCTTGGAACAAAGGACTGGTAAAACTAAACACGATACAGAAAGATCAGAAATCCATGTTTTCCATTGCTAAGACCTCAGAAACCTATAAAAACAGTTGTTTTATGGGAACACTTAGCAAAGCACTGCCCAAGTCCATTTTAAAGGCTCAAAATCCTCTGACATATGGCAATCATTATGTGTGCTCAGCTGTCTATCTTGCACAACTCTTTCTTCTTCCCTCCCCAAAGGAAGGCATTTCTGAGGCTCTACATTTACCATATTTTACAAGAAGCACTTAGTGGCAGCAAGGCTCAAAAGCAATCTCAAGAAGAATAGCACTGGCCAAGGACGCTGGGAGCACCAAGGCATTTTGTCTCAAGATGGAAGCCTTGAGGCAAAGCTGTTTCAGATTAGAAGGGGCATACATTCCTTGCTGGGGTTTTACTTTAGAAGAAGGTTTAATGACTCAGATGTCCTAGGCAGCAAAATGGAACACATTGTCTTGCTTGGCCCTTTTCAAAAGCATGAGGATACGTGGGCCTTATTGACCTGCTGGGTTGTGTTGGAGTTTTCTAATGATCAGGTGATGGAAGTGACAGAAAAACAAGTCCAGGTGAACTGTTCAATATGTCTCTGTGGTCCCCTTTGTTTCAAAGATGTGCCCTATTCTTCAGCACCAGCATACTCAAAAGAAGGTGTTCCTGAGCTACTGGAAGAGCAGGTGGATGCTTTCCCTGACAGCCATCTTCCTCCAGCCTTCCTATGGGAACAGCTGGCAGAACATACAGAACATATCCATGCTGTATTCTTGGAAAAACCTCCCCAATGCGGCTTTGATGTGGTTCTTTTCAGGAACACCTTCCAAAATGTTCCAAGGAAATAAAAATAGTTGAATCCAACTGTGTAAGGCTGTGCAGCCCAGACACGGCTCTGCCATGGAAGCCATAATATGTTCTCTCTCGACACGCCATCTTGAACTCGGCCCAAACCAGGATGGGCGAGACCTGCAAGAAACATATGATGCCCCACCTCAGAATTTGCTATCTGTCAATAAAACCCATCTTCCACACCAAAATGGCTGGAAAAAAATATCATGTGAACATTTGTTTTCCAAAAATATTAAGAGCTTCTATCAAAAGGGTACACAACATCCTCTAATTCTCTGCTAGTGGAAATGCACATTTCTACATCCTTTCTGGATGTCACAATGATCTTTTAAAAGTGAATACTTTGTCACTTGATAATTCTACTTCTTGTAGCATTTCCTAAGAATATTTAACCAGAAAAGGAGGGGCAGGGGTGTTTTTCTCATCATTTTCTTATCTCCTGACAAATCCTGTCTTTCAAAAGAAAAATAAATCCAACTCCAAAACTCCTGAATTATAACGTGTTGCTTTTTTGAAGCTTCTTGGAGAGATGGCAAGAAAGATGCAATACACAGCAAGACGAATTGCAAATCCTCTTTGGGTATCCCTCTTCCAAAGGCTCACATACCACCTGAGCAACTCACACACAAATTTCTCTTTCCAAAAACCAGCATCTCTATCCTTCAGACAACTCCTCCCAACTTTCCCATGTTTTCTCTCTTGAATACCCACTTGCCTTTTTTAAAAAGTAAATGAATTTAGCTCAATTTTCCCCAAACAATTCTTCTCTTTATCCATTATTCTCATCAACACAGTAAATCAAGCAGCAAATGCCTTAGAATACAAGGTGGGGGCAATAGGCTTGAACACTCACAAAAAACTAACCTATCACTCACAATTTCTTAAAGACACACAAAGATTTACATAACTATATGTTTTTTACAGCATTCTGTAAATAGTGAAAAATTAGAAACAGTCTCTTAAAGATTGTTTGAATAAATTACCCTAAATTCTTATGATAGAATGTCATACAGTTGTTAAAAATTGTGTTTTTAACTGATTTTCCTGTCTTGGAAAATGTGTATGGTAAAATATTAAGTGGAAAATAAAAGCAAGATAAAATCTGAATAAATGTTATACTTCCAAATATAAATAACTGTGTGCATCTTTATATAGGAAGAAAAAAAAGGTACTATGCCAACATTTTAAGAGTGATTATTTTTGGATTAGGAGATTATAAACACATTTTGTTTTATTGAAGTCTTTTTACATATTTCTGGTTTTCTGACCTTTTCCATGATTTTTACTGAGGGTCTTCCAAGTGCCAGTACCACTTCAGAGGCTGGAGACAAAGCCATGGACAGGCTAGACATAGTCCACACCCTTCTGGGTAAAAGCATGTTTTAATGCAATGAACTCTTGGAGAGTAGTAATAATACACCTACGTTTATCATTTTGCCCAGCATTCATTCACTGTTCTTCTAACAAAACACTATTCTAATTTCTCACTTGGAAACCACTTCTTTCTTATCATCAACTAGGTAGTTTATGGGGAATTGACCCAACTCCAAGCTCCAGGAGTGATGTCGTCTGAATGTGTGTGTCTGCCTAAAATGTGGAAATCTAATCCCCAATGTGATGGTTTAGGAAGTGCAGCCTTTGGTGGGTGATTAGGTGAACAGGATAAGTGCTCTTATAAAAGAGGCCCCAGAGCGCTGCCTTCCCTTCCTCCATGTGAGGAAGCAAAGAGAAGGTGTCACCTGTGAACCAGAGACTGGGCCTTCACCAGACATCGAACCTCACAGTGCCTTGATCTTAGACTCACCCACGTCTAGAACTGGAAGAAACAAATTTCTGTTGTTTCAAACCTACCCAGTTTAGTGTATTTTGTTATAGTAACCTGAACAGACCGAGATAAGGTGCAAGCCCTGATTGACTTAAGCCATCAATCTCCCCCACTTACAATATCAACAATGATTGATTTAAGGAGAAGCCCATGACTTAAGAAGCCAGTTGAATCCAACTGTGTAAGGCCGTGCAGCCCAGACTCATCTGATGAGTGAGAGAATGACTTCCAGGATGTGCAGGAGTTATGCAGCGACAATGTGTATTCCTATGGAGCTCATGGTTTAAGGACATGAAGTCAGTAATTTTTGCAGCCACATGTGGACTCCCTACAATGGCGAGGAGGGCCACTGTGGCTAATGACACTATAAAGGAAATCAGATCCTGGGAAGTGACATGCTTTGGCCACCTGGATTAAGCCTTGCCTGAAGCTATACTTTGAACGTTTCCATTACCTGAGCCAATAAATCATTTTATTGTTTAATCCAATTTAAGTTAGTTTTCTGCTGATTACAGCCTAAAGAAATCTAGCTGATAGACCTATATAAAGCTGGTGCAGGGTCAAGCACGCTGGCCTAAGACTCCAGAGACCCGAGCGCAAGGCCCCAGCCTTCCCTTAAATGACAGTGTTAGTTAGGGAAGTCCCTTCCCCACTCTGAACCCAGCACCCGCAGAATGAAGTAGCTGGAATAGGACAGGATTTCCCAAACACTAGTCAGGCAAACAAGGCTGGTCAATGAAAACATGTCTACCAGTCCTCAGTTCTGAAAGAAACATAAGGAATGACTAAGTTTTCATGAAGTTAAATATATTTTATTTAGAGGACTACACTTTATTATGAGATTATAAAAGTATAGGGATAATGTTTATTTTATTTGTATTTTATGCTCTTAATTGCTGAAAGTAGAAATCAAAAACTTTCTATAGTTCTTTCTAATTTAAGTCATCCAATTATTTCTCCTTCATAAAATCTCAAAATCTGGAGATTCCTAGGCCAGATAATATTCTAAGGAAACCTCTAAATATATTTAGATTCAACAGCTTTTCTATTTTATAGGGATATGTATTCAATATATGTAAATCATTTCACAGAATTCAATGCAATTTTAAAAATACTTTAAGTTAACAGTAGATCTCTGGATGCTGAAGATACAAATGTCAGAAAACCATTCCCTGCAGAAGGAATTTTTTCTTTAACTTAAGGAAGGAAACGGTTGGTTATGTTATGCTTATTTTCTTTTTCATTTAGGTGTAGATATTGTAAATGTTGTCAAAAGTTCTTCCTTTGTAATTCTTTAAATTCCACAATTATCAAAAGACTGAGAATCTAATTCTCATTTTTATACAGTTGTCTCAAGATAATAGTTGACTATTTTTCTTCACAGAGGAAATCCTCTCCACAGCCTCAAAATCAGTATCTCCTTCTTTGGGGGCTTTATCCCACATTCCTTGGGTGAGTTTTAGAAAGTTCATTTAGAAAGTTATAAATCTTTTTTTGTTTCCCTAAGATAATTGTCTGAAGGTTAAGACTGACTAATATGTTTCTCGGCCTTTATCCATGGCTTAAGTCCTCATCACATCATGACTTCACAGGCAACTCCTTTTTAAGTTTTAACTTACTTTGGAGGTAAAGGAAATTCCAATCCTGCCATTGAAAGATAAATCCTAACATCCTACAAAGAAGGGAAAAAGACATTGAAACTCTACAATCAACTTGAATATAAAATTCAACTTGATTCTGGATCTGAGGACATGAGAGCTATATTTTTAAAAATTTATGTTTCAAATAGGTATAAAGAGATTTTTCCCTGAACCATTTGAGAGTTAGATGTCCTGTTGCTGCACAGTGGCTTTCCTACTATCAAGGATGCCCTCTTACATAACCACAATAAAACCACTGAAAGCAGGAAACTAATGAGGATATTGTACTACCTTCTAATCCTTAGATCCCATTCAAGTTTCACCAATAGTCCCAGTAATGCCAATTATGGGAAACTGATCCTTTTCAGAATCACATATTAGATTTAGTTGTCATGTTTCTTTAGTCTGGAAAAGTTGCTCAATCTTTCCTTGACTTTTATTGTCAAGCATTCCTTGACAATATTTGAGAGCTGTTCAAAGAAGGTGTGCTGTGAGGCTCTGCTTTTCTGGCTTTGCAATTCCAGGCTATGTGTCCCTAGGTGAGCTACTTCTCTTCTCTGGGCTTTGGGTTCCTCACTTCCAAAGTGGGAATGGCAGTGCCCTCAAGAGGGTTATTGTAAAGATTACAAATGAGCATGAGCATACCAGGGCACTTAGAAGATCATAAATCTCCCCTCCAATGTGAGAGCTGGAACAGTGAGATTAGCACTGAGTTTTTCAAAGTTTTCTGACCTCATGAGCTTTACTGCTACTTTAGGCATATTTGGTTTACTGAATGTGGTGCAACCAGAGGGCTCATGGCTGACCACCCCTTTTGGATAAATCTTGTTTGCATTTGAGAGCCATGAGCAGGCCCCATCAATGAAAGAAAAGCATTCTGCATGCCATGCCACATGAAAAACAGCTTCAGAATTAGTTATAAAGGAAAATGTGTTCCCTGCTGGCATGGGAAGAACACTTCATGGTCAAGCCAGACACCTCTGTTTGAGGTTTAAGGGCCTTATCAACCCAGCTGAAGCAGAGATGGTAACACAAGAGAACAGAACAGAATGAAACTTAGAAAAGGAAGGAAACTCCCAAGTTGGCCTGTCACTCCTGGATGAAAGGCTAAGTTGTCTGCTAACATGCAGCCTGTGGTTAGCTGAATGTCAAGGCTGCAGACGTGGAGGATGACCTCACTGGAAAACAGAACAACGACCCTCCTCGGCCTCAGGAAAATGTGCACTAGACAAATGATCTCGAGTCAGCTAAGCTAACTTACAGATGATACAAGCCCAATCAGTTCCTCATTTTTCATGCTAATAGATGCAGAGTCAGCCTGGGAAGCGGAAGTGAATGAGGGTGGCTGCTGGCCAAGTCCCCTGCAGAAGATCCCACTAGCCAACACAGTGTCCTTGAAAAGATTTTCTTGTCCCAGAGAGCAGCCAACTTTTGTGAACTTGAGCAATAGTCACCATAACAAAACTTGAGGTTATCAAACCAGGCATAGGGTCCTCGAGCTTGCTGCCACAGAAAGTGACTTCTGACTCCACACAACAAGAGGGGTTTGGGTTTGCAATGGACTCAGAGACACTTCTTGAAGGCTCCCTGCCTCAGATCTGAGCACCTCCGTCACCCACCCATGGCTACTCTTCCGATCTCCGATCCCTGAGACTGACTGCATGTGAAGTTAGCAAAACAGAAAAACTTGGCATTACAGTCCTGAGACAAGCTTTTTACAGTTCATAAAGTGTTTCCACATTCACGATCTCATCTGTCCCCACTCTGTGAGGTAGGCTGGCCATGTATTGCTATCTCTCTTTTCCCTCAGAGATTAAGAAATTGAGGCTCAGAGAGGCTGGGTGACTAGCCCCAGAACACATAGCTAGGTAATGGGAGAGCTACGATTTGAATCTAGGTCTATGACCAGAGTCCATGCCCTCTCTATGATACCACAAGTGTTGTACATGTTAGTGAGGTTTATGCTGTCATTTTTTTAAAAAAGAATTGAGTCACTACTATCACCTGAGATCTCAGATGTGGCTGAAAAACAAAATTGTGAAGTCATACTGATGTGAGAGTCAAACGTGAGGTCCCTGGAGCAAGCCAGTTGGGAATGTGGAGGCCATCAGTTGCCATATACCCATGGTTCCCCAGAAACAGCCTCAGCATGACCACTGCTTAGAAACTTAGAAGGAGGACGATGGGCTGAGAGTGAAGTGGAAATCTAATGGGAGTTAGCAGCAGGGTTGTACTCCTATCCCCACATCCCTTTGTTGCTGGGTGACCCACCCTTCATTGAGGTAAATCCCCCAATATGTTGGCAAGACCCCCAGGCAGTACATTCAAGCACATTCATTATCATATGGGAAAGATGCATGTTTGTTTTAAAAAGTCAGGGAAAATGTGGCACATATACACCATGGAATATTATTTTTTATTTTTTATACATTTATAAGTGACATTAAGAGAGTTTTTAGTATTCTGGCAAGAATTCTTAACAGTCAACTGGGTGCAATGGTTCACACCTGTAATCCCAGCACTTTGGACGGTGAGTCAAGCAGATTGCTTGAGCTCAGGAGTTTCAGACTAGCCTGGGCAACATGGCAAAATCCCATCTCTACAAAAAAACACAAAAAACTAGCTAGGTGTGGTGGTGCATGCTTGCAGTCCCAGCTGCTTGGGAGGCTGAGGCAGGCGGATCACTTGAACCTGGAGGTCAAGACTGCAGTGAGCCAAGATCAGACCACTGCACTCCAACCTGGGCAACAGAGTGGGACTCTATATCCAATGTCTTGAAAATTATGGTTTGATATATTTTATCCAATATTTCAGTTGTTTCAGTTAGGAAAGTAAATTCAGTCTCCAACTTAACCAGAAGTAGAAGTCAAAGAATCTACAACTTTTATCTGGATTTGTCAAAGAATATCTCAGTTCTTCACTTGTTTTAGAAACAAATTCCTCAGTCTTCTTATTCATTTTCTAGTATATCTTTTTTGTGATTAAATAAAATTTAAAGGACTATTTGTATGTAATATGCCCTAAGACCAAAAAAAGCCCCAACTATAAAAGAAACTAATAGAATACTGCTGCTTTAGAAAACTATTAACAAGTGGTACTTCTTTGCATATTAGGTGTATCTCAAAAAGTTGCATGTAAATAGAACTTTATAAAATAAAATTTCAAATGTACAAGGAAACTATTTGGAGATATCTCACTCTGTATCTCTAACTTATATTTCCCATAAATCCCAATAGAAAAGGATTGATGCATACCAAAGACCAAATGAAAACATTAAATGTGCTGCTTTAGACATCCCACCTTCATTACCAGCATGTACCAGCAGTTTATCATTTGATGAAATTTTGGAGGGGAACTTACAAACCAATAAATATTTTTAATTTGTTTCCCAAACTTTTACAAATGGTGTATGCCAGACTCAAATATGTGCACATTTCTGCAACATAATACTATATAAGGCAGTTACTATAAGTCTGGCACTTGGAATGAATCTATTTTTACTGACTAAACGAATGCATGAATAAATGAAGAAATCTATCTAGATGGAAAGACCAAGCTGTGATCATGGTGAGGAGAGGACGCTTAATCCAGCACAGTAAAAATAATGTTAAAAAGATAAAAAGAACTCATAGAGACAGAAAGTAGAATAACAGTTGCCATGGGCTAGAGAAATGGGGCAATGGAGAATTATTGTTTAATAGATAGAGAGTTTCAATTTTACAAGATGAAAAGCTTCTGTGGATGCATGGTGGCATTGGTAACACAGCAATGACATAGAACTACACACATAAAAATAGTTAAGATGATAGATTTTATGCTATGCATATATTACCACAATTGAAATTTTTACATAAGTAAATAGATAAAGTTTCTCTGAGATAGGCATCATCAGGGCTGAGAGTATCTTTTAATATATGCAGAATTAAAAAGACCTTACAAAGTTTTTAACAACAAAAAATCACTTTTTAAATAATAATATAACTTGTTTTCTCTAAGCTTCTGGTTAATAAAATATTTTTTAATGTAGGAAATTTTGACTATAATGATGGTCATGGTGGTAGCGGTGGTGGTGTTAATCTTGAAAATTATAACAAGTGATACTTCTTTTCATAGCAGGTATATCTTGAAAAGTCGCATGTAAATAGAATTTTATAAAATAAAATTTCAAATGTATAAGGAAAACTAGAGATCCCACTCTATCTCTAACTTATATTTCCTATAAGTCCCAATGTTTTCATATCTGTTTTAAAGAGTTATTCCTTACCTATTGCTGTTATTACTACTGACATCCTGATAGAATGTGTCTTATTATCATCTGTTTATGGGTAGAGATAAAAGGAATAGGTAATCCCCAAATAGGATATATATGTGTTTTAAGTTAAAATTGCTATCGAATTATAAAAGATGGGGCATATGGCAAAAATGGTCCTTCTCATAGATTTAAATATAACACTGTAAATTTAATTTCATGTAAACACCCATGTCCCATTTATTTACAGTGATAATTAAGACTGACCTGTCTCTGAATCTAGCTCTAAGTAATTAGTCATTATTCTCAAACAGTCTGAAATATGGACACTGAAATCTAAACAATTAAGAAAGGTGTGTATTATGATTTTTTTAATGAACCAAACCACATTTTGTTTTCCTTCTATTTCTGTTCTCTTATTTTTCTTCATTTCTTCAGCCCCTGACTCCCCATCATCTTGTTTGCTTGGTTTCTCATTCTTCTCTTTGGACTGGGTTTATTCCTGATGTTACAAAGGACAGCCTACATCACTACAGTCAAACCATCAGTGACACTGAGGAATTCACTGCATGATAATTTATTGTGAAGAAACCCAGATATTAGGGAAGAAAAAAAGGAAAATGGGAAGAAAGGAGGGAGAGAAGGAAGAAAAAATAGAGAAAAGAAGGTAAGAAGGGAAGGAGAGAGAAAGGGAAAGACAGACACAAAAGGAGAAATAGAAGAAGGAAAGAGACAAAGTGGCAGCTGCCTCAGCCTGAGCCTCTGGATAATTCAACAGCTGCTCAGAAATTAACTATAAAGAAATGAACAGGAAAAAGGTAATGCATGCTTTTCACCTACATAGCAATATGAAATCATGGCCGGGCACGGTGGCTCATGCCTCTACTCCCAGTACTTTGTGAGGCCAAGGCAGGTGGATTGCCTGACTTCAGGAGTTCGAGACCAGGCTGAGAGACATGGTGAAATCCCATCTCTACTAAAATACAAAAAACTAGCCAAGCGTAGCAGCATGCACCTATAATCCCAGCTACTTGGAAGGCTGAGGCAGGAGAATCACTTGAACCCAGGAGATGGAGGTTGCAGTGAGCCCAGATTGTACCACTGCACTCCAGCCTGGGTGACAGAGTGAAACTCCATTTCAAAAAAAAAAAAAAAAACAAAGCCTAACCTTGCTATTATCTATTATTGCAAGAATTAAATAGAAAATAGTATTGAAGCATCCTGGTTTTTAATGTTAGTTCTCTTCATCCTTAACTTTTTTAAAAACTAAAATCTGACATTGATCAAGTTTAATTAACATTTCAGTATTTTCCAATTAATGTTTGCATTTGCCATTAAGCCAGAATATATGAACCTTATTTTGGTTATGTGTACATAAATAGACATTTAAGTTTTGTTAGACATCATCAGTATATAAACTTCACATCTCAGGAGCATCTATTTCTGATTTATAATTTAAATTTTATACCAGAAAAAGAGCATGTCTTAGTCATTGGCTTAACAGTAAATTAGCCTATTAACATTATGACCAAACTTTATCTGAAGAGTCATGTAGCAACTACTCTCTTTAAACATCCACAAATTATATTCTTGGACAAGTAAAAAATGTGAGTTTACATGTTAAAGCGATACCCATATATTGAAAACAATACCCACATACAAGTTCAAGCACATAGTATCTTGAACTTGTAGCAGTGCAAAGATGTGATACCCTTCCTAATCCATCATAAGAGTCATAGCTGATACTCCTTTAACAAATGACAGATTCACAAGAGAAAAGCATAAAAGATTGATCAAAATTTCACGTGACACAGGAGACTTCAGAAATAAAGATCCAAAGATAAAGGGAAAACTATTCATGTTTATGATTAGTTGAATGAAGAATGGCAGCCATGTAGAAATGTGATTGGACAGAAAGGGGATGATTTAATTGTAATAGATTGAGTGAGGAAACCAACAAGGCCTGTCTGCTCAGATTCTTCCTGGCCTCTCTGTGTGGTATTCCTTCCTCCTGAGTACAAGGCAAGATCCCTTCCAGAATGCTATCAGATAAGAGTAGATCAGAACATTTCTTTACGGTCACCTCCTAGATCTAGACAGAAAAGCAGGGGAAGGTTAAAGTAGTAATTCTAGTTTTTATGTCTGGCTTTTGGAAGGAGGGGTTCTGTTTCCTGTGACCTGCCTTGGGAAAGAGAAATTCTAGTTTCTAGCACCTGCCTTATGGGAAAAAGGGGAGCAGGAGAAAGAAGAGCAGCAGAAGGTCAGAAAGATCTCACTTCTGAGCCTTCCAATATCCTTTAGTTCAAAGTACTCAGTGTGCCTAAGCCCCACTCCTTGGGGTATTGTTTTCTGATCCCCAGCATATATATGTGAGATACTCAGGGGGAAAATGAGTAAATTACAGTGGGGTGGCTCAGAGTTTAGGCTTAAATAACATCACACTGCTGAAACCAAGAAAGAAGGATGTGGGGGAGAGCCAGTTATGAGGAAATGCCCAGAAAAAGTAGGGTAAACAAGGGTAAGGTTTGCTATCCAAATTTATATCTGTGCCTTCTCCACTGATAAGAGTATCTAATGATTTAGCCACCCCTCTCTTCCTGGTACAGAGAGGGAGACACCCTTACAAATGAAGATTTATAAAGCTATAAATTTCCCTTTCAAAAAGGAACTTCTACTCTGCTTTTGAGAGATTCTCCTGTAGCTGCTGTTTCTCAAAGTGACCAACTCATAAATAATCCTCATTTTGAGGTGGTATACTCTGGTCTCCTACAGTCACATATGGGGATAGCATGTCCTGAGCCCTATCATTGGTCTGGGTATATAAAGACACTGAATGCCAGCTCCAAACAGATAGTTAACATAAAGCCAGTACATTTCTAAAAATTACCACAGGCAAAGGGTTAAAAATAAATTACTGACTCTGATCCAATCCAGGTCTAAGCAGGCATCCCAAAGTCTGGTGTGCTTGTTTACATTTTGACTTAATCACTGTCCATTATTGGAGAATCTTATTAGGCAATATTCAGCAATTTACTCAGGGGGAAAAGTGTTTCTTCTTGATGGTATGATGTCATCACAGAATATTAAATTGGGATTAGCCAGATAGTATGTATTAATCCATAATAGTTTTATGTTTGTACAGTAAAATGATCTGTAAAATTAAATTTTTAATTATGCTTTTTTAATTTTAGTTTTAACTAAATTTTAAAATAAAACTACAGTATGCCACACCCTTCTTGGTTTTCAGAGTTACTTAAATGTGACATAGATGTATTAGTGAGAATACTGGCACAAAGCATATGGAATGCTCAAAACATTTGACTTACAGCTTTTGAGGCAGTGAAGATAGTTAAAGGAATCCACGAAAGATGGTGAAGCCTCCAAAGATTGACAACCGTGGAACTCCAGTACGTCCCGCAAGTCTGAAAGGCAAGAAGAGGACAATGTTACTGGGGTGTGGAGAAACCTAGAATCCTGAAACAAGAGGCACCTGATAACAATTATATACATGTTAAAGACCAGTTCCAACCAGAGACTCTCTCCTTGATATAATCAGAAGGATTAAATACTGTTAATGTTAATATGAGTAATAATAACAGCTAATGCTAACAGTAATTGAAGTATTACTATGTGGCATCCACTATTGTAGGTGTCTGTCATACATGTTATCATTCAGTCTTCAGCCATAAGGGGCATGTTACTTGTGTCCCCAGTTTGCAGAGAACCAATAATGTGCCCAAACAGCTTGTAAAAGGCTAAGTCCAAATTTAAGCCCAGGCAGTTTGACTGAGGAAGCTACACTCTTAACCACGACAAGGTTTGTGTAATTAGAATTGCACTCAAATGCAATCCTCACGGTAAATCAAAAATCAGGGCATTGGCTCCAGACTGCACTCTCCAATTCAATTGTTTTACTTTAGGCAGAGAGATTTCCTTAATTATGTAAAATCTATTTGAGGAACTGTTTTTTAATTCATCCCATTGAAGTAAAAACATAATATCATCACTTCTTGAAATTGTCAAATGTTTTTATCTTTTCAAATCTGTTTGTTTTCTGTGCTTATCTTCATGGTTTTTACGCACAGTCAGACTGGAAGTTGCCGGCTGCATTTGGTACCCAGCTAAGTCTTTCCATTCACGTTGTCCTGCCTGCATCCAAGTCTTACATTAACTCTGAAGGGGACAGAATACTGTCTCAAAAAGGACTTTCAATGTAAGCTGAGGGGCTACTTATCTTAGAAAATGCTTTCATTCAATTCTAACTTTTCACCACACCCACCCTAAATCCCATCCCCCATACCATTCTGGTTTTTAAACAGGAAAATTTGCATATTCTTTGAACTTATTCAGTAAAAGATATTATAATACAGTGTTTTGGTAAATTTATCATCAAATACATTTTGTCAAAATATTGGGTTGGTGCAAAAGTAATTGCAGTCTTTGTCATTACTTTAATGGCAAACACTGCAATTACTTTTGCACCAACCTAATATGTAGCCTATACTAGTCAGAGCTCTGCAGAGAGACAGAAGCAATAGGAGGGAATTTATTAGGGGAATTGGTTCATGCAATTCTGAAAGCTGAGAAGCCCCATGGCAGCCACCTGCAAGCTGGAGAACCAAGGAAGTGAGTAGCATGGCTCAGCTCAAGTCCAAAGGCCTGAGAATCAGGGTGGGGCCAAGGAACCCAACTTAACAACTCTCTGTTTAAGGCCAAAGACCTGAGAACCTGGGGGCTGCCAGTGCAAGTCCCAGAGTTCAGGGGCCAGAAAATTTGGAGTTCTGATGTCCAAGGACAGAAGGAAAAGGGTGTCCCAGCTCCAAAAGAGAGAGAAGTCTCCTTTGCTCTGCTTTTTATTCTTTCTGGGCCCTCAGTCCATTGGATGGTGCCTGCCCACAATAGGTAAGATCAGATCTTCCTTTCTTTATGCACCAATTCAAATGTCAATCTCGGTATTTTTGTTTTTTAACTTTTATTCAGGTTCAGGGGTACATGTGAAGGTTTGTTACATAGGTAAACTTATGGCATGGGGGTTTGTTGTACAGATTATTTTCTCACTCTTTTCTGCTCCTCTTCCTCCTCTCACCCTCCCTCCTCAAGTAGATCCCAGCGTCTGTTGTTTCCTTCTTTGTGTTCAGAAATTCTCATCACTTAGCCCCCACTCACAACTCTTTCAGTTAGTGATTAAATAAAGCATTAAGCACTAAACACTCACTATGAGACAGAGATAGTGCTAGACACTAGAAGGAGGTTAGAGAAAAAACAACTAACACAAAACATTTAAATATTTCAAAGTCTGTCACATTTCTACATTATTTTCACTCTCCTTCTCACCCTCCCTAAGTGATATCATGTACTCTCGGTCTTCTAGGAGTCTGAAACTGGCCTTTGCAAAGATTATGACAGTGAGAGAAGTCTAGCATGGCTGACTCCAACTTGCCTCTAGCCACACAGGCTACCTGTCCTCACTCATTCCTGGGCATAGGCTAAGTTAACCATGGGAGGATTTTAGTGTATAGTTTAACTTGGAAACAAGGATTATAATACTCCCTTCCTAAAATGAACACCCTCCTTGCTAAGGGACCCAAACCACCTTTGTAAGACTAATGAAAGACCACAAGATTAGGATTACAGGAAAATCCTCATTCTGCTAAACTGTAGGTGCAGCTAAATGGTAACCAGCCACTGTCTCCCAGCCTGTCTTTCTATAATCCTTTGCTGCTCAGGAGTCATGTGGTCAGAGATCATAAGATTTGGGACTTCCTCAATTGCTCCTACAGATAACATCACTATTGGGCTCAGCACCGTGGGTCACACCTGTGATCCTAGCACTTTGAGAGGCCAAGGCGGGGAGATTGCTTGAGACCAGCCTGAGCAACATGGAAACACCCTGTCTCTACCAAAAAATACAAAAAAAAAAAAAAAGAGCCAGGTGTGGTGGTGTGTGCCTGTGGTCCCAGCTAGTTGGGAGGCTGAGGTGGGAGGGTCACTTTAGCCTGGAAGGCAGAGGTTGCAGTGAGCTGAGATCACACCACTGCACTCCAACCTGGGTGACAGAGCAAGAAAAGAGAGAAAGAAAATAAAGAAAGAAAGAAAGAAAGAAAGAAAGAAAGAAAGAAAGAAAGAAAGAAAGAAAGAAAGAGAGAGAGAGAGAGAGAAAGAGAGAGAGAGAAAGAAAGAAAGAAAGAAAGAAGGAAAGAAAGAAAAAGAAAGAAAGAAAGAAAGAGAAAGGAAGGACGGAAGGAAGGAAGGAAGGAAGGAAGGAAGGAAGGAAGGAAGGAAGGAAGGAAGGAAGGAAAGAGAGATAACATCACTATTTTGGAACCTAAGATTGGTGTTTTATAAGGTTTTTCAGACTTCTGCATTCTGGCAACCAACTGACTCCACCCAGACCCAGGATTCATGACTCAACCAGTCCTGTGCCCCCTCCCAGAGGCAGACTCAGTACACAGAGACTGTTTTTCACACTCCTCTGATTTCATCCCACCAACCAGCAACACCCATTCCCCAGCTGCCTGCCCACCAAATTATCCATTAAAACTCTAGCTTCTGAGTTCTTGGGGAGACCTATTAAAGTAATCATTCTAGCCCTTCTGCTTGGCTAGCTCTGCATTAATTACTCTCTCTCTCTCTCTCTCTCTGCTAGTCCATGCAGCAGGCAGTAAGAATCTATTGGGAAATTACAAGTCTTTTCCTGTGATCTCTAGGCTTATAATTCCTGAGTCTTAATATTCAACCCAAATCTCTACCCTTAGCTCCAGACTTTTGCCTCTTCCTGCTGACTGGATACCCATTTGCTGTACCTGCTCGTATCTAAATCTAACTCATCTTCCCCAAAACCTTCTACCTCTGTTAGCAGTTACAGCGTCCATGAAGTCTCTGAGACTGAAAATTAGACGGTCATCTTTGAATTCTTTTTATCTGTCTCTCACCCTCGACATCTATTTACTTGCCAAATCATGCTGATTTTACTTTCACCTTACCTCCATCCTCTGTTATTAGTACCTGCCTGGATTGCAAAAGCAGCCTCCCAGCCACGCCTCTGAACCTCCAGGCAGCAGTGCCCACCTGTCCTACCTTACAGGCAATGAGATCTAGTTGATTTCCCTCTTCAAATCATTCAACAGTGCTTCATCATCTTTAGCACAGAGCATAACCTACAGTCATCTCAGTTTATGTTGTAAAATCAGAGACTATTCAGAAACTGGCAACAGTAGCTGCTTCCTGAAGGGGAACCTGTTGACTGGGGGGATGGGAAGAGAGACTTGGTTTTCACCATGTACCCTCTTTATTTTTTTATTAATTTGGTACCATAGCCAGGTCCTGCCTATTTGAAAACATTTTTTAACATATGCTATAAGATTCTGCATATTGGCAATAAATGGGCTACAAATTTGGTTCTGAGCACCCTGATAGCCAAAGAAACAAGGGAAACACAATTAAAGACACATGTTCATTAAGATCAGTCAAACCAGCTCCTGAGAACAAGCCCAGCTTTTACTCGTTCTAAAATAACTTTTTAAAGAAGTTTTCCTGTGGGTTCTCATGAATAGAGCATGTGTAGAGGAATCTTCATCAACATTCCCAAGTAATTTCAACAGTGACTTTCAGACTTTGACCCTTACATCATTCCTCCAATAAGCCAAAAGCATAACTGAAAAAGTTTGGTACAGCTGTTCTCTCAGGGACCAGTCATCTAATTTTGATGGTTTCAGATGCTCCATTCAAACTGGATCTCGTAATATGGTCAGCACAAAACTAAATGAATATTTTCCTCTAGTAATATATATGAAAACTTTGCACAGCTAAGAGTTACTAACAATGAAACAGTCTGCTTCTGAGGTAATTAGCCCATTTTCACTATCAGGGATATTGCAGAAAAGATTGCTGCCTTGGGTAGAAGTTTGGAAAAAATAACTTCTAAGATCCTTTCAAATATTAAGATTCCACGAGGTGGTGCATCTGAGCATCTTGAAATTGCTTTTAAAGTTCCAGCACATCTCTGTGGTGTGTTAGGAGATATTATTTAAATAAATTTAAGGTCTATTGTCTGCTTTGCTCATATGGCTTCCTTATAACTGGAAAATACCCTGAATAGAAGGAGAAGTACTATTAGCATCTGGTTTAAAGGAAGCCTGAAAGCTAAATCTGTAGCTTGTGAGGCATTTAAGAAGACCCAAGAGCTCTGATTCTCAGTTCCACATCTATAGGCTACTTCCATGCTAATAAGGCTAAATAATTCCACCCAAAACAAGCAGTACTGCTCCATTTCTTGCCCTAGATTTTCTAACATCAGATAAGGGAAAAGTATCTCAGCCTGTGTCTGCACAAAGCTGCAGTAAATATCAGAGGGCCAGACCCCTTTCTAAGCACGTGTGTGTGGATACGGACCACACACTGCCAAATTGAAAAATTCTATTATTTAAAAGGGAAAAAGGAGAGAGAAAGAAGGGAAGGGGGGTGGGAGGGAAGTAAGAAGGAAGGAAGAGAGAGAGAGAGTAAGGAGGGAAGGGAGGAAGGGAGGGAAGGAGCGAGGGAGGCAGGCAGGGAGGCAGGGAGAAGCGAGACAGGAACTCCCCAGGCCCAGTATGCAGAAGTGGGGAGAGGAGAGGAATGTCCTTGCCACCCAGGACCCAGCCCAGGGCTCACTTTGCCAAGGCCCGCTGCTACCTCTGTCACCACATTCCCCTGGTGCCTAAAAGGTAGGTACCATCTTCTTAGCCTGTGGCTGAAGGGAAGCAGAGAGGGAGAAAGGTTGTGAAGCGTATGGCTGGGAGTATATGCAAACTAAATCAAATGTATTGTTCAAAATTTACAGTGGGT
This sequence comes from Cheracebus regulus, assembly GCA_963574635.1. Classification (NCBI taxonomy): domain Eukaryota; kingdom Metazoa; phylum Chordata; class Mammalia; order Primates; family Pitheciidae; genus Cheracebus; species Cheracebus regulus. The sequence continues at coordinate 7,106 of CAUYQU010038134.1, read as the reverse complement.
CATCTCTTCTTTTTTCTTATTTCTTTTCAATATCGAATGAAGGGCTGACCAGCAAGGTCAAACTCCCCTTATTAATGAGGCATTGCTGGGGCTCTGTCTCATTAGGGCACTCAGAACTGTGCATTTACTGCAATTTGCAGCACTTAATAGAGAAAGGTCAGAGCGGGTCACGTTCAATTTCCACTTGGCAGAGGGAGGAAAAATGGAAGCAATTCATTTGCACAAATTTGAATAATTCTTCTCAGTCTCCTTTTCTTTATCTACGTATGGATAATTCCTGCATCTTACCTCACTCACAATCATTTCAGAACTGCCAACTGCCGGATTTCTATGAAGGCTGTAATGGAGCTGACAGATTCTATGAATCCAGGTGTCAAAATAAAGCCCCTGGCTTCTTCCCCCGCCCCCCTTCTCACAACAGGGAATAGGAGCTGCCTCTAGTGAGCTCTTAAACTTATCATAAATGTATCAAGATTGCTGTGGGCCATGAAACAGCTGTAGACAATTAATCTTTCCACAATTCTTCGGCATAAGAATTGCTTTCCCCGCAAAGTAACATCTGCCGTGCTGAGGTGATTATTCACGGCCGATGGGCGCCACCATAGTTTTATGCATAGAGCCATCAGTGGCAATGAAGCAAAATTTATAGTTTTCCCTGGTTCAGTAAAAATAACATTTCAGCTGCATTAAAACATCATCCATCAGCATTGTCCCAGAGCCCAGAGCCCCATCTCATCCAAAGAAATTAAAAAGTATTCATTTTAATGCTAACTTCTGAAGCTTACAATGACACCACTGCCTTTTGGGGGTGCGAGGTAATATCACAGAGGAAGATGGAAGGAAAAGGTTATGTAGCACAGTGAAGCTGAGTATTAAATGTGCTACTAGATAGTAATGATGTCCCAATTACTGGACTGCTGCTTCTTATTTATCCATAACCCCTGAATGGTTAACCAAAAATTCTTGAATCAGATTGAACAACTGAAAAAGGAAAGTTATTTCACACCCGCAATACAATACCCTGGCTTGAAGGAAAGGTATCAAATGGATACCAAAGCAATAGATGCCTCTTCCAATGCAGTGCACATTTTGTTTGCTTAACAGTTGAAACATGTATCTGCTGGAGTAAGATTTACCTTGTGGGAAAAAGAGGGTGTTTGCTTTTGAACCTCCCTCAGGATTATGTCAAACTCAGGGCTTGCTCTCAAAAGCAAAAGATGCTCTCAGTACTTTGAAGCTGTTTATAAAGTGGCCAGTTTTAGAACTGGGTGTATGGGTATTTGAATACAACAAAATAGAGGAAGAGAAAGAGGAAGTCCCTAGAGTTTCTTGGCCTACATGGGCCTTCATACGCAGTGCAGGCCTCCAAACACACCAATTGCAATTAAAACATAAAAAATATGTATATTCACAGTCACACATGCTACATTCCACTGAACTACCTTACAATACTTATGATTTTAAAATTTCAAATGAGTCCAGCAAGTCAACCTGGACTTGGGGTAGGATGCTCCACGTCCTGGGCTATATGCTAGGAATACAGTACACAGATCTGTAAAAGAGAGGTCCTGACTCTGGACAGCCACAGTCCAGAAAGAAAGTATATAAACAAATAATTAAAATACAGGTAGTAAGTGGCATAATGAAAGAATAAACAAAGTGCTATGGTTGTATAGAAAATGCAATTGCTTAGCTGGGACGAGTGAAAGAAAAATGTCAATTCAATGTGGTTCAGAAAATTAGAGGGTACCAGAATACTTGCTATTAGAGGAAAATTAGTAAATATCATCTGGCAATTGTGTCGTCATACCTAAAAACATTACTAATCAAGGTCATAAACAAATTCACTTAGAAAGTCACTGAGAAAAGCTAAGAATGAACTGGAAGGTGAGACTGGCTCTGGTGCTATAGCACTAATATCTCACTGGTGTTGCCTCCGACAGAGGCTTTGTAAGGTGCAGTGCTCTATAAAGGCTCTCCCAAAATCGATGTTTGTCCTTGGCGTGTTTTCATCCAAAAGTGAAAGCTAATCATTTTTTACTCATTGGAGATGCTCTTAATTTCACAGTCAATGAAACACAGATTTCACTGCAAGCCAAAAGTTGAATTTCGCAAAGGTCAAAGGGAAAATTCAAGTTGCTGTGTCAGTGAGTGTCAAACCACAGGCTGAGATGTGCTGATCTGTCACAGCAGAATAACCTCAACACAGGATTGATGCCTCACTTGACAGGGAGCATTGGGAGAACACAGATCCTCACGACAGGTCCACATTGTGACAAGGTCCTCCAGTATTTTAAAGTTGATCTTTCTCTTTTATTTTCCAATTTAAAAATACTAATGTCCTTCAAAATTGTTTAGAGATTGTGTGACATTTGGTGAGCAAATACTTTTAAATATCTTCAATAAGCTTATACTTAGTCAAGTTTAAGGTTTAGAGAAAGTGAGAATAAGAGTTGTTCAACATATTTTTTAAGTTTTATATATAAATAAATAAGTTCATCTTTATTATAACATACAAATATATGTCTATATATATATAAAACTTTAAAGTTATGTTAAATAGATGTGTATGTTATATACAACTAAATATAAATATATATACAATTCTAGGCAAGACACACTAGCTCATGCCTCTAATCCCAATACTTTGGGAAGCAGAGTCCAGGAGTTCAAGACCAGCCTAGGCAACATAGTGAGACCTTGTATCTAGAAAAACCCAACAAAATACCCAGGTGTAGTGGCTCATGCCTGTTGTCCCAGCTGCTGGGGAAATTAAGGCAGGAAGATCACTTGAGCTTGGGAGGTTGATGTTGCAGTGAGCCAAGATTGCACCACTGCACTCCAGCCTAGATGACAGAGCAAGACCTTGTCTCAAAAACATGAATAAATAAACAACTATATATAGACCTCTGAATACCTATGTTGAATTCTTATCACATGAGCTTTCAATGATGTGTGTCTCTCCAGCCCTCGCTGTATGTATGTCAAGAGAAACTCTATGAAGGGAAATGGTTCTGGAGGCCTACCAGATTCTCAACCAAAAGCTGACAATACAATAAAAATTATTCCTGTGAAAAACGAAAGTTAGCTGTATACACTAATAAATAGATTTAAAACTTCATGTGCAAGAAATGAAAGGGGGATAAAGTCTAGAAGAAATTTTTCTAAGCACGCAAAGCTGTAGGAATAGTATTTTGAAAATAAAATCTCGAATGGATTGAAGGTTGAGAAAAATTCCATAGAGAAAATATCCCTTTTTAAAGCCGTATTTATTGTCACAAAAACCAAGTGTCAAGGCCAACTCACTGTGACAGATGTGAGGAGTCAGAAGTAGTCAATGCCTGTTTTGTCCCAGTCTTCTCCATCCAGAGCATGACCTTCACTCCTGAGAGGAGGAAAGAGCCAATGTGGTTGAGCAAGTAGAGCCCCAGGAAGATGGAAGATAGTCTGGACATAGCAAGCAGTTTGAAATAAATTCAAGTTTTGGGACCCAAAATAATAACTTTCTAGAGTATTAAAAAGATCACAGTCATGATCCCACAATCACTGCCAAAATCTCAAGAAATCAAAGGAAAAGGAAAGGTTCCCAAAAATTAGATGAGACCAAACATCTCTATTTCCAAAAGAAATAAAGTGGGTCCAAGGAATATTTTATATTGAATCCCAGGACAATTCTAGATGTCTGTGAACACTGGAAAATAAAAGTGGGGTTCACTTAGATTAACTAGACTAACAAGCAGGAGAGCCAGAGATTTACTCCATCTTGATTTCATCTGAGCATTTAATAAAATGCCTGGGATCTTTGTATTCAAGATAGAGAAATAGAGCTGAGGGAGTGAGAATGTGCAGAATTTATAGCTGGTTGAACAGTGTTAATTAAGTAACAGAGGAAACCCAGGGGAAGTTGGTATGCTGGGGAGCACATCCAAGATTCTGTGTGTTCAATTTTACTTTCTTGAAAGAAGATATCTCTCATATTATAGTTGGCCCAGAGTGAGAAGAGAAGCTAGCATTGCCCAAAGTTGCCAGTGTTATGACTTTTAAATAAGTTAGGAGCTGGCTGATGAGCCAGAAGTGGTAAGATAAAATGTAACAAAAATAACTGTAAAGCCCAACATACACATTCAATAAATTGCAGCCCACAAATCAACCTCAAGCTTAACTGTGACATAACAAAAGAAGTCCCATTAAATGCAGGAGTAGCGCAAGCATCATTTAAAGTTCAACCAATAAGATTCTATACTTGGTCCTAGCCAATTTTAAAAAGGCATTATCAATAAATAAAAACTACAAGTAAAGATAAAAGATTGATATCCAGGCAATATGACTAGATACCCAGGAAGTACAAGAGAATCAAACAATTAGAAAACTATTTTTAAAAGCAAAGAAGGCCAGGTGCAATGTCACACGCCTGTAATCCCAACACTTTGGGAGGTGGAGGTGGGTGGATCACTTGAGGTTAGAGTTTGAGACCAGCCTGGACAACATAGTGAAACTCCGTCTCTACAAAAAATACAAAAATAAGCCAGGCGTGGTGGCAAGCACCTGTAATCCCAGCTCCTCAGGAGGCTGAGGCAGAGAGAATCTGTTGAACCTGGGAGGCAGAGGTTTCAGTGAGCTGAGATGGCACCACTGTACTCCAGGCTGGGTGACTAAGACTCCCACTCAAAAAAAAAAAAAAAAAAAAAAAAGCTAATAAAAAGTGGCAATCCAAGATGAAGTTACAAAAATTGAATGCTTCTCTATATGTTTAGAAAAGCCATCTCAAAAATATCTTTTAAAATCTCATGCAGAATTGTGAAAATAAATAAAATAGAAATAACTGAAAAAAATGGCAGAATCTATATAAAATATGTGGAAAATTTTTACCAAGAGATTGTTTTTAAAGGTTTGAATAAGTAAAGAGATATAAGACATTTCTGAATATTAATTAAATTCTAATTAAAACCTTAACCAGTTTCTTTTAACTTAAAAAGTATTCTAAATAGTCTAGAAAAATAAAGAAAAGGAAAAGGTCCATTTTAAACATAGGCACCATTAAGGAGTATTAGTATCATCAAATATCAAAACAAGTTACAAATTTATAATAAATAAACTAATATGGGGTTGACTTCAGAATTGTTGCATCAATTGAAAACAATGAAGCTGTGACGTACAATGACGACTACATCATCATTCAGGAACAAAGGACAACTCTTTAACTGATAAACTCTGTTAATTGTTTCAAAAAAAAGTTTAGATGATACTTTGCTTATAAAAAAATTTCAGGAGGATCTGATAATTAAGTAAATTAAATTTAAGAAGTTAGAGAAAAATCTAGGCATTTCTCTGATTTCTGAATGAGAAAAGATGTTCTAGGAATGAAAAAATAGAAGAAAGCATAACAATAAAGATAGTTAAAATTGAAAATAATTAAAATATGTCATGTCTTTGTAACATAAAATTAGAAAAAAAATCTGTATTTAAAAAGGGAAGTAAAAAACAAACTGAGAAATATATTTGGAATAAATATTATGGACAAAATGTTCTTCAAAACTAAACCATTCACAATAAATTAATAAAATATTCAAGACCAAAGTAAATGAGCAAAAAATACTAAAAGATAATTTACAAAAGAATAAATAAAATTATATAACAAATACTTGAAATACTTGAAATAACTTTACTAATACTAAAAATTTACAATCATGGCCAGGTGCAATGGCTCTCACCTGTAATCCCAGCACTTTGGAAGGCCAACGCAGGCAGATCACTTGAGGTCAGGAGCTCAAGACCAGCCTGGCCAACATGGCAAAACCCCTTCTCTACCAAAAATACAAAAAATTCACTGGGTGTGATGGTGAGCACCTATAATCCCAGCTACTCAGGAGGCTGGGGCAGGAGAATCATTTGAACTCAGGAGGCGAAGGTTGTGGTGAGCTGAGATTGTGCCACAGCACTCCAGCCTGGGTGACAGAATGAGATTCCATCTTAAAAAAAAATGACAATCATAATGCATTATTTTTGTCTGCTAACTTAATAATTATTTTTTCAAAAATATCTAACATTTGTGGAAGTACAGTGAAATGGATTCTTTCACACATAACTGATAAAAGTAGAAATCTGTGAGAGAGAGATCCAAGATGGCCAAATAGCAACAGCTCAGGAATGTAGCTCCCAGTGAAAGCGCAGAGAATGAGTGGACGCCGCACTTTCCGACGAATTTTTGTTGCCCCCAGACTGGGAGATTCCCAGCAGAGGAGCCACATGGGTCGCCAGCACGACTCTTTTGGCCAGCACGGCTGTTTTGCTGGTGCCCCACCATGGCGCTTCTCAGTGCGGAGTATACGGACGGACGGACGGACAGACTCGGCTGGTCCCATCCCCACAAGGAAAACAGCAATTGGAAGTGCTGAGGACGGAGAGTTTCACAGCAAGCACAGCGAACCCGGGAAGGTCCGGCTCTGTGGGGAACAGGCGTCCGCCAAAGGAAAACTAAGAAACAAAAAAACCTCATCACCGGGTGGAGAGAGATCCAAGATGGCCACGTAGCAGCTGCTCAGAATTGTAGCTCCCAGTGAAAGCGCAGAGAGTGAGTGGATGCCGCAATTGCAGACGAATTTTTGATGCCCACAAACTGGGAGATTCCCGGCGAAGGAGCCACACAGGTCGCCAGCGTGACTCTTTTGGCCTGGGTGGCTGTTTTGCCGGTACGCGGCGCTTCTGGGTGCGGAGTATACGGACTGGCTGCCCTTTTTGTCAGGCTCGGAGGGCCCCATCCCCACAAGGAGAAGAGCAGTTGGAAGCACTGAGGACTGAGAGCAAGCACAGCTGAACCCAGGAAGCACAGCTGAACCCAGGAAGACCTAGCTCTGTGGGGAAGGGGCATCCGCCGAAGGAAAACTAAGAAACAGAAAAAACTTCATCACCAACAAGCCGGACGTCCACTCAGAGACCCAATCTGAAAGTAGGCAATTACAAAGAAGACAGGTGGATAAATCCACAAAAATGGGAAGAAACCAGTGCAAAAAGGCTGAGAACACCCGAAATCAGAATGCCTCTCCTCCTACAGGGGATTGCAGCTCCTCATCAGCAAGAGAACAAGGCTTGACGGAGGATGAGTGTGA
>CAUYQU010038130.1:0-21080 GCA_963574635.1 Cheracebus regulus | reverse complement strand
ATTCTCTCTCCCTCTTTCTCTTCCTCTTTCTTTCTCTCTTTCATTCTTTTTTTTCTTTCTTTTGCTGTTTCTTTCTTTCTCCTTTTCTCTCTTTTTCTAAAATCTCTTCCTCTTTCTTTCTTTCATTCTTTTTTTCTTTCTTTTGCTGTTTCTTTCTTTCTCCTTGTCTCCCTTTTTCTAAAATCTCTTCCTCTTTCTTTCTCTCTTTCTTTTTATTCTAAAAAAAAAAAGTAATCTTGATACAGAGAATTTCAGAGGAAAAAAAATTGATGATGAAAATATAATTTCCATAGGTGCAGAACACAGGAAATGATAAAATCTTTCTAATCATTAAATAAAATTTACATAATTTTCATATCAAAATAAGATAGCATAACAATTCAACTAAGGACTAAATCATTATGAAAATTGATGCAATAATCTCAAACAAATATGGAATACAGCAGTAAGTTAAGAAAACATTTCATCAGGGCCAAGTAGGCTTTACTCCAAGAATAAAAAGATGATTAAATATTAGGAAATCTATAATTAGAGTACGTCATTTTAATAGATCAAAGGCAAAACTTGCACAATAATTTAAAAGAAACTATGATACCCTGTCTCAAGTCTGATATTAAACAAATTATAAATAATTCTTACTGGGTACTCATAATATCCTCACGAGATATTTACATGATTATCTTCATAGTACAGAGTAAGAGACTGAAATTGGAAGGGAACAAACAAATTGCTTGATGTTACACAATTCTAAGAGGAGGAGGTAGAATTTGACTCCCGTTGTGTCTGGCCATAAATCCCATGCTCCAGCTTCCATGCCGTATTCTCCTCATGGATAACAATTTACTAAAATAATCTAAAAGGCATTTTACAGTATCCCCAAAGCCAGCTTTTTATTTAAAAAATTCTCTGCATAGTAGGAATGCAGTAAAATTCCTTTAACATGGTCAGAAAAAAATCTATCATCAAATAAATAGCTGTTAAAATCAGAAACAAGATAAGAGTAGAATGCCAGTGAGTATTTTGAACATTGCTGTGAAAATTCTGGCTAATATTATAGGGTATAATCAACAAAGAAGAGAGATACTACTTGGAAAGGTGAGAGAATCATTATTTGATTATTATATAAATGTTTATAAATAAAACTGAGAATAACTAAATGAAAAATAATTAGCATTACAAATAAATAGAATAAAAAAACAAAATATTAAAAGCAATAGCTTTCATATAACAGTAGTGACTAATTAGAAAACAATATTTTAAGTAATCTCAAAAGTAATTACAAAGAATCTAATACTTAGGAATAACCTTAAAAAGAAAGATACAGGACCGCTACAAAGAAATGATTTTTCGGTCACATTACATAAGACTTGAAAACACAAAGAGATATTTTGAAATAATTGAAAATTGTAAAGATGCAAACTTTTCCCAAATAATTCATAACTTGCACATAAGTCTGTACAAAGTACACCAAGTTTTTTTTTTTTTGTTTGTTTTTTAGACAGGGTTTCACTCTTGTTGTCCAGGCTAGAGTGCAATGGCATGATCTTGGCTCACTGCAACCTCTGCCTCCCGGGTTCAAGCCTCCAAGTAGCTGGGACTACAAAAGTGCACCACCACACCTGGTTAATTTTGTATTTTTAGGAGAGACAGGGTTTTACCATGTTGGTCAGCCTGGTCTTGAACTCCTGACCTCAAGTGATCCACCTGCCTCGGCCTCCCAAAGTGCTGGGATTATAGGCATGAGCCACCGTGCCCAGCCCAAAATTTTTTAAATTTGAAAATTAATTCCAATATTCACCTTAAGGAATGCTGAGATAATAATTGCTAAGATAAATTTAAAACACATAAAAATGAAAGGGTGAGGGGGCCACCATATCAGAAACAGACTGTAATACAAATTATAATGGGACACATAAACTATAATATGGTTCTGCTACAGTAATCAATAGATGGTTATGAAAATAGCCCAGATACAGAAACATCTATACTAATTAAAAGACAAATTAATCACAAATCAGTGAAGAAAAGAGCATTCATTTAATAAATGACATTGAATTAACTATTCAAATAGTTTAAAATATATGTTGCTGTCTCATACTATATGTTAAATACAAATAAATTTTATAGTAAATTTTAAAATAAAATAATGAAGGATTATATAAAACCAGGTGGTTATGTATCAGCTATTGAACTTAGCAAATAATTTCTAAACATAAAAGTAGTGAAAAGTATCAGAGTAATAGTGGATTTGACTGGAGTAGCAAAGACAAAACACAGTCATATATCAGACAGCATAATGCTCAAAAGACAAACACCAAACTGGAAAAATAATTTCCAGAGACATAACACACAAAGATAGTTCATAAGCAAGATGTTAACATCTCAGTGGATAAATGGGCAAAGAACATAGACCAACAAGTTACCAAAAATCCTTATAATTATCCATAAGCATTCAACATTTTTAAAAGTGCTTAATGCTGTTGAGTGTGAGGAGAGATAGTCATGACACTGACAGTACGTGTATAAATTAATATCGCTGGCCACAAGTAAGAATCGTAAAAACATCCATGCCCTTTGGTTGCCTCTCCTAGGAACTGTCCAATAGAAACAATTAAGAAGGTGGCAAAAGATGTAATGCAAGGCTAGTCAAGGCCATATCATTCATTCCAGGCAGAAACATAAACACTCAACCATAGAGGTACATCCAAAAGTGCAATATTATACAGTCATTGAATAATCATGTTTTGAAAAATATTTAATGTCATGAGAAAATTTTCCCAGTGAACATAGACATAAAACTTTGTCTAGACCACAATTGTGATTCTGTGATGTAACCACATATCCAAAAAAAAAAAAACTGGAAGAACATATGTCAAAATGTTACAGCTACTATCTCTGAATACTAAAATAAGCAATTTTTATTTTCTACACTGAATATCAGAATAAAATTTATTAAAAAATATAAACAATATTGTCAAGAGAAATCAGAAGCTGGACACAGTAGTCATGATCTTCTAAGGAAATAAGAAAGCCTTTGCTTTTTATGTTACTCTAGTTTTACTGCATGATCTCAGAGGAAAATGGGTAAAGCGAGTGTCCCATCAGTCATCTTGGCCTCTGAAAAGAATTGTCCCAGAAGCCCTCTCTCTATCAGATCTGGCTAATTCTTTCTCTGCTCCTTCCACTCTGGCCTCTTCCTGCTTACCTCTGCCAATTTCCTTTCCTTCCACTCACATTCTGTCCACAACAAAACAGAAAGGAGGTTTGGAGAGAGGTCAGTATACTGGGTTATTATCAAGGGAATTATGTGTGTTTGTGTGTTTCTGCAAAAATGCATTCTGCTGCTGCTAAATTATCATTCCATAACATGATCTACATTGGAAAGATCTTTCTCAAAAAAAAAAATACTCTTGAAAATTCCTGCAAGGCTTCCTGTGATGATGACATCAGAAGTCTATTTCTCCTTCACAAGTATAATTCACGGAGCTTTTTGAAACCCTCTCATGTGATCACTCAACAATATTCAGGAATATTTGTGAGGTGCCCTCTATGGTTCTGGGTAATATAATGTGAGTGTGGGCAGCAAAATCATGGTCCTTGGAGATGTCCACACCTTTATGCTGAAATTTGTGAATAAGCTTCTGTGGAAGTACTTACACATGTGATTGAGGTAAGGATCTTGAGATGGGGAGCTTATTCTGCATTATTTGGGTGGGCCCAAAATAATCACAGAGATCTTTACCAGGAAATAGGCAGAAAAGTCAAGATAGTTGGTGTCCTTGCAAAGTATTTTTTGCAACTTCCCAGTCTCCCATGATTACAGGGGACACAGTTATGCAAATATGCCCTCCATTTTTATAAGAAACGAAGGAATTAAAAGTAGATAGAAACTCTTTAGGAACATGTATTTTAATTATAAAATTAGTAGGCACAGACTCCCCTTTCCAATTAGTTTTTAAGTCAAATCAATCAAATTTCAAAGAGCAGTTATGCATTTATTTTTAAAATTTAATTAGGAAAAAATATGAAGAAATTAATGAACGTTATCAATTATAATACATTACCATGAGAAAACCCCAACAACCCTTAAGTATGATTGAATATTTCGTACTCTGTGACAATGACCTAGGTTTAGCCATTTTAAAACATTAATTCCTGAGCTTAAAATAATCTCAACAACTCAAACAGGTCTAAGCGAACCTGCAGTGAACCTAGGAGATAACTTTGTCATGCTACACCCTTCTTTGAAGTAATGGGAGCGTTTGATCTCAGAGAGAATACTTTTCATTTCCTCTTGTCCTGTGAATATGTTAATAAGTTCAATTGTCAGCTGTTTGTTTTCATGACGACACAGGGATACCTTTACTTCTATTTATCTTGTGTATAATCAGAGGCACTATGACCCTTTTCTTTGAAATGAATGATTGCAAACTTAATGGAAATTTAAAGTACTATATAACAAAACTCTACAATCCTGGAGGGAAATGGGTGAGGAGGCATCAGATAATAAATCACCAATGAAAGCCAAGAAAACTCAGAGTCTGACCATTTTGGTCCATAGAATGTGTCAGGGGTCAGTGCTCTGCAAATGCAAGGAGATGGGGAAGTTTTCATAATTTAATGATCACCCAAATGGTATTGGAGGAATTTGAACTATAGAGAGAAAAGTAGTTGCTTCTTGCTGACCATAAAGATTGCTACAAGTTTCAAGGAAAAAGAGTAGGAGTCATCACGACCACTTCATTTGGTAATTATTAATGAAGTACCTTCCTGCCCTTGATGAGGAATTCTCTCTTTCTTTGAAAGCTGCAGCAATCTTGTTGGTCAGCAAGAAGCAACAACTTCTTTCTTTATAGTTCAAACTCTTATGATAGCATTTGGGTGACCACTGAATTATGAATCCTTCTTTCTGCATGTCCCATTTGCTGAACCCTGACCCCTGACACATTCCAAGTGCAAAAATGATCAGAGTCTCTTGAGTTCTCTTGGTTTTCACTGGCGATTTATCATTAAAGATGGTAGTACAACTTAATTTTAAAAAAACTCAGATATATGAAATAATCAGCATAATCACATAGAAAACACAATTCAGGGATCAAAATGCTATTGAAAAAAAATCTTTAAAAAGTCTCCATTATAAAAACAATTACTGCTCAACTCTGAGAAAAGCAATAATACCAAAAGAGGTTAAACAGAATGAAACGTGCAATGTTAGTAATTAATGATTACTTTAGATAACTATATAAACAATTTTTCAGAGGCACTTGTTATCAATTAGGAAAGCTAAAATACACAGATAAGCAGGCCATGTCCTGGTTTGTTCCATTGGCTACAGAAGCAACCTTTAGATAGGGGTCTTTATTAAAATAGACCTGTATACCTCCCATCTTGACAACCTAAAAGTTCATTTCCTGAACATAAACACAACCCATTAAGTACCTGCATGAGGTTACAAAACATATAAAAATCTCGGTCTTTGAACATTTATAACAGATTCAGTTTGTTTGGCTACATGTATATTAAATGTTAAAGCATCAGCAAGTTCTGGTTATGAAAACTAATACTCAAACATAGAAATACCCTTTCAGAGAAAGAAAACCCCTGCCACTGGCTTTGGAGAGGAAGGAGAACACAAGCCAGCGGATGACAGGGAAGGACTCTGTGCCACCTGTTAAAAATAAATGACAGAGGAGCCCATGCAAAAGCAGGCCAGAAAAGTGTGAATTTAGAGAATGGCAAACAAAACAGCCAAAATAAGGTCAAGGACAGATGTAAGACAGAAGTCAAAGCAGGAATGGCTTGAGTACGAAGGCAAAGGCAAAATTCTGAATTCGACAGAGGGAGTGATGCGCAGCGACGTGGCTAGTTAGAGGGTGATTGTAAAGTTGGCCAATGAAAGACAAAGTATGAAGGGGAAAATCAGTTCTTTAGAAATGATTATTAAAAATTCTTGAGGGCAAGCTACTTACAGGCATATTTCAGTACAAGTATGGTGAACACTGTATACGAATATAATGAATGTTCCTTATTTTAACTCTGTTCTCAACTATTTTCATGGATTTCACATATGTATGACCCATTTCTGACATCAGGGAAGGTCACTTTCATATTAAAATTCACTATGCTCACCACTGTCACATTAACTCTCCTCAGGAAGGTCTGATGGTTGGTTGACAGGAATGGGCATTTTGAGAGGAAATTCCCAGGACCATGTAACCCAGCTGGAGAATACCGCTGGAGGAAAGACAGCAGTACTATATATTAACTCAGCAGAGAAAATAGCTAAATTGTTCTTTCTGCTTATTAATAGACCAACATTTAGTCCAACAGCTCTAATTTGCTGTGGAATTTTTGACTTTCCCTCCTGAAAACTGAAAGTCATGTTAATGGTTTTCTGCATAATGCTTGCCTACAAATTCTGTGACTATTTGCATATGGTTTAGGGATGTGAGTGAAGATTTTTCAAAATAGGGAAGACAGTCCAAAGACTATTAGCCTTATCTTTTCGCTAAATACTATATATGTGAGACTATCTTAATTCAAAGGAGGCAATATAGTGATAAGCTTTTCTGTGTTAGTTTTAGTAATAACTTGTAGTAATGGAAAAAAGAAGATGAAGTTCGAATGAATAATAGGAGGTTAAAAAAAGATACTAACTTGGCTCTTAGGTTCTTAGTGGGACTTGCTGCTTTGATTTATAAGTAATAATCATAGAGGTAGAAATGAGACAATCTAACATATCTAAGCATTCAAATGAACATTATAAGAATGAATGAGGAAGGAAGAAAAGGAGGGAAGAAGGAGGAGGGGGAGAAGGACGAGAGGAGGGGAGTTAGCTGGGAAGAAAACAGGGAGGAAGGGAGAGAAAAGAAGGAAACTGGACCACTTTAAAGAAAGCATCATAACTTAATATTTAAGATTCTTATTTTATACAACTGTAAATCTCATTTAATTATTTAAGAAAGAAAATTTCCATGGGTATAATGTACAACTGTAGCTTAGAGACCATGTGGTATTTATTCATAGTCTGAAAAGTCTTTGTATTTATTCTTGGGAAATAAGGACTAAATACTCAAAAAAAAAATATTCCTGCAGAGAGGCAGGTAAATGGACAGCACGACTTAGAGCAGACCCCACATTTACACGTTGGCAACCCTCCCCAAAACTGATTTCCCCTGATGTTTATTTCCTCTGAACATTTACTTATGAGTGTCAAAGTCTGAAAGAAACCTCATTACAAAAAGTGACATTTTCTTTCCATTTGTGCATTTATGTACATATTCTACATTTTTCTGAAGCATTATTTACTTTTTCTTTTAAAAATGTCCCACCCAATTTATTTATGAGGTCTTTCAGTCTCAATTCATGACAACCTTTGTACTTACTGTTCCTAAAATCTCAAAGACAAGTTTCTGAGTTATGTAATAATGAACTTCATTCTTTTGTACAAATTAAATTGGGTGCTACAAAGTTTAGGTAAATGAAAAACTGAGGTTAACAAAAAAAGACCAATCTATAGTAGGCTCAGCTTTTTTTTTTTTTTTTTTTTTTTTTTTGAGAAAGAGATTAAGGTGCATACAGTCAACTGGTATGAAGGTCACCAAACAAAATGTTGCAATCTTAAAGTGCCAGTGTACTGCGGCAGCTCGGGTCTAATCCATGCAGCTTTTTCTCTTTCCTTTATTGTTTCAGAATCATTCATCAATGTGCATTAGGAAGTCTATTATATTTGCAGCAAAATGTTCTCAAATTTAGACAAGTTTTTCTTTAAATTGAAATCAAAATACTTAAATAATAAAACTTTAAAAATGTTGGTTTCCCACACCCAGCTTTTGTTATAGGAAAAGTGACCCACAAGGTCAAAACTCCACAAGTATTGCTGTGATACATATGAGCTGTGACAAGTCTATCCTTAATTATTTATCTACTTACTAACGATGTCTAAATTACCAAATTATTTCAGTTGGAGATTTTCAGATATTCCTGGGAAAGAGCTGAAAGCTACAAGCCACTATACGTACCTTTCTTTTCTTTTCTTTTCTTTTTTTTTTTGAGACAGAGTCTTGCTGTTGCCCAGGCTGTAGTGCAATGGTGGGACCTCAGCTCACTGCAACCTTCACTTCCTGGGTTCAAGTGATTCTCCTGCCTCAGCCTCCCAAGTAGCTGGGACTACAGGCGCCCACTACCATGCCCAGCTAATTCTTTTCGTATTTTTAGTAGAGGTGGGGTTTCACTATGTTGGCCAGGCTGGTCTTGAACTCCTGACCTCATGATCCGCCCACCTTGGCCTCCCAAAGTGCTGGGATTACAGGTGTGAGCCACTGGGCCCGGCCTACATGTACCTTTAGCTTTCAAAAGTCAGAGTCAAATCAGAAGGAAGAATTTCTGGTACAGGGACCTCCATTCTCTTCCGCCTGCTCCTGACCTGCTGTTTTCCTGTTGGCGATGACAGCTCCTTGTAAAGCAAATAGCTCCTCACTCTGAATGGAAACTCTCATCGCCTCACTCCATGTTGCAAGCACAGAACTCCCTGAGAATCATTTAGGGAGTGAATCAGACTTGCAGCCAATAAGCACAAAGCTGACCTTTAAACCTCAGCCTTTAATAGAGCATTGGGTTATTTTACTTTGTGTTTGCTCAACAGTGCCAGTGTCAAAGGGCCTGGTTTACTGACATGCGGTGAACCGGGGAACCTTGCTCCAACTCCCATGTTGCAACTGATAGAAAAGGGTCGGGAGCTGGGCTGGTAGGAGCCAAAGCCCCAACCTCAAGTGTGCCCAGTATCACAGGCGTTAGAATACATTCTGAAGTTGTCAGCATTTAGAGATGACTGGATTACACGAGGCTGAAGACTAGCCCTTAGCGACCAACTACAGGGGAAATGAGGAGTCTTGGGGGCTGGGGAGTAAGCGTTCACCTTTTCCCAGTACAGATCTTGAGGTGTAAGAAGTAATCAGTATTACTGATTCTGCCTTTATTTAAACATTAATATTTAATTTCTCATGGGTATTTGTGCATTGGTTTTGAATTTTAAAAATAATGCATTAAAATAATATTTGTTGTGATTGCTTGCATTTTTGACACTCCCTTCTGTTTGGTGTCCAAGGTGCATGCCTCACTCGCTTCACCCTAGTCCTGGCCCTGCCCTGTCACCGCATGGTTCCCATCCAACATTTTCATCTAAAAATCTAGGCAGGCTGGGGGGGATGCTTACGGTGGAGTTGAGAAGGAGAGAAGTGTCCAAATCATCCAAGAAAATCATTACTGAGCATGTAGTATGTGCCAGGTGTACATTCCTTTGGTCCTCACCTATGAGGAAGGCCTACTAATCTTCTGCAGAGAAAGATAAGTCTCCGAAGAACATGCCTCCTTCCACTTTCCTCTATCCCAGGAACTGGCTCTATAAACCGCCTGGCGCTCAAGCAGGAACCAGGGGACTGTCCATGACCCCTCCTCTCTAACCCATTTGTAACTATTTGTGGTCACTCAAATAGTAAATGGAGAGATAAATTGCAAAAGATAGTCTTTTTGATGACAATGTCTACACTCTTTTTGCTATATCTTCCACTTCTCCCAAGAAAATTGGGCTTGTTAAATTGTCCTGACATCCTATTGGCTGGTTCAGGACAAGGCTATATTATTTCTAAGTGCTGTTTTGCAAATTTCTCCAGTACATTTCGGTTTGATTTTGAATATCAGCTCTATCTCTGGCCCAGGATGCTACTCTGAGCACCAGCTTCTAGCTGCCCGACATCTCCACTCAGATATCTCACATCCATCCAAACAAACAGCTCCAAAATAAGATTCTTGATATTCCCCTCAAACCCTCATTCTCCCCAGTTTCCTCCATCTTGAGCACTGGCACCACCAAGTGCCTTGTACACAAGTCGGATACCTGTCAATTGTCTTTGAAACTTCCCTCTTCTTCTCCATCCAAACTATCACCAACACTTGTCTATTTAAGTAGTCAAAACAATTAAAAGCAGCAGTAGTTATTAAAGCATTCACTATGTGCCAGGTACTCTTGTGATGTATATACAGCATTATTAGCTCATTTGATTTTCATAACAACTTCACATCATGGCACCTATTACTATTTTCATTTAACGGTGGCATAGGAAAATCAATTTGCCCAAGGTCATACAGCTAGTAAGAGAGGAAATTAGTACTATAACCCAGTCATTCTGACTTCAGAATATACACTTTTAACCATGACACTGTAGCTCCAAAAATCCCCAGTCCATTCACCTTACTCGTTTTCCATGGTCCCATTTTAGTTCAAGCCCACTCATTTTAGCCATTGCTCACTCTAGCAACTGCAAAGGTCTCCCAAGTGGTCATCTTGGTTCTATTTCTGCCTTATTTCCACACATCAATCTTCCTGAAGCAGCTAGCAGGATCATCTTAAAGTTTATATTGGATCTCACCATTTCTGCTGCTTAAATCCACAAAAGCACTTAACTACTTTCTGAATAAATTTCAAACTCCTTAATGTGGACTCTAAGGTGTATGTGAACTGGTCCCTTCCCTCTTCCCAGATTTTGTCTCCTACCCTTCCCTACCTCACTGTCTTTCTATTCCACTGGCCTTCCTGCCCATCCATAAACCCAGCAAATTCATTCCTGTCTCATGGCCTTTGCACATGCTGTTCTCTCTGCCTGCAGTGCTCTCCTCCCCCTCAAGACAGCTCCATCAAATCTTCAGTGTGTGTCAGGGTACTTTCTTGACCCCTTTCCCCAAACTAAAGTAGCCTCTGTATTATTTTATCTTAGCACCCTCTCTCTTGTTTCATGACAATAAAAATGCATTTAAGGAAATATAAAATGGAATAAAAATTTTGCAAATCATATCTCTGATAAGGAACTTGTATCTTGAATATATAAAATACTCAGTAGTGAAAAGAAAATATAATTTAAAAACAGGCAAAGGATCTGGAATATTACTAAGCAATCTAAAGAAATGAATTGTATTGATATATGATATGACATGATAACCTCTGGAAAATTATGCTTAGTGAAAGAAATCAGTCACAAAAATCCACATATTGTATTATTTCATATATATGAGATGTCCAGAAGAGGGAATTCATAATTCCTACAAACAGAAAGTCGATTAGTCGTTGCTGAGAGCTGGAGAGGGGAATGAGGAACTTAATGAGTGTGAGGTTTTTGAGGGGAGTGATTTAAAATGATCTAAAATGAATAGTGGTGTCAGTTGCAAACTGAGACCATACTAAAAATCACTCAATTGTATACACTTTAAGTGGGTAAATTGCATGGCATGTGGATTCTCAATAAAGCTGTTTAAAAATAAAATGGAATATAGTTTTTACCGTACTTTAAAATGGACCTATGTTTGGCATTTACAAGGCAGGTGTGGGTTAACTGAAAAGTATATACAACTTGCTTTTGATAGAAGAAGGTAAGTTTTAGATGAAACTTCCTCATATAGAATTTATAATCTCTTTCTCTTCTCATAATTCCTAGTCTCTTTTGTCTTTTTCTAGAGGCACTGTTGAAATCCTAGGATAAGATTTATAGAATTTATATGCAACAAGATATAAGAGATAATGTAGTTTCTGATTTTAGAAAAAAGAAAACATACTCAGAAAGAATAAACAACCTTTCCAAGATAACAAAGATAATGAGAATCAGAGCTTTCCAGATCAAAGCTTTATTTTCTATTTTTCAACAGCAACATAGAAAATGTAGAGTAGTGAATGGCGTTTTCCAAAACATCTTCTTGGCCAAAGTTGCCAACAATTGACAAGGATGAAGCCTACACATGATTGCTTTTTATTGAAATCATTCCCTCAGTAGCCCCTGACTGAGTGCTTGGCTTGTATTAGTCACTTTAGGAATAAGGACTTCCCTTTGTTTTTTTTTTAAGACAGCAATGAGTAGGAAGTTTAGATTGGAGTCTCTCCCTCAAGAGTTAGGTCTTCATAGGTGCTGACCACTTACACCAGTCACCTCCATTACTCAGTCCCTAAGAAGAGATGGAAGCCTCCTAAGTGGGATGCTGAATTTGATTTTGAATTCTCTCTTCAACCATTTCGGCACAAAACATTCTTTTCCACTCCTAGATAACATGCCTTCTCTATCTTCTCTTCTCTGTCAAACACTTGGCTTTGAGACCCTGAGAGGTCTTAGTTTTGGGTCTTTGATTATCTCAGGTTTGCTTTTGTCAGCATCAGTGGGAAATAAGAACTGAAAAAACGAGTTCGTTTTTTTATGTTTCTGTGAGTTGATAATGGAAGCATAACTTTGGTTAAATCATTACTTTTGATTCAAATTAAAACACTGGTATCAACATAATACTTTTAAAAATAATCAAACTAGTCAATCTGTTCAGATAAGCATTTGACCTCAAAAGTTAATTTTTTACTTCTATATTCCTTGGCTACCTCCCCTTTCCAGCACTCCTCTGTTTCAGAAAGTTTAAATTGCCTAAAAGAATTCTGGTTTTATTCAGTGGGGTCTTTTATTAATAGGCAGAGAAAAGGGAACTGTATTATAAGACTCAATGACATATAGGATGGATTTTTGCTACTCCATTTCGTCTGGCTGATGACAAGAAATGAATGTGTCCATGTTCAGTGTTGGTTTAAGTGGGCTGAAGAAGGTGGGGCTACTATTTTGACATCACTATTATTGCTCAACTCTCTGAAATATATTTTTAAAGCATTTTATCAGCTGCTTCACTGAATTTCTCTGCAAATTACTACATTCTAACATAATCCCGTAAAAAAGAAAGCACATTATCTTTTTAGATTTCCAGAGCAAATAATTTAAAAATAAGTTCAGCCAGGCATGATGGCTCATGCCTATTATCCCAGCACTTTGGGAGGCCAAGGCAGGAGTATTGCTTGAGGTCAAGAGTTTGAGACCAGCCTGGTCAACACAGTGAGGCCTAATCTCTAAGGAAAACAATTTTTTTTAAAATTAGCTGAGTGTGCTGTCACACACCTGTAGTTCCAGCTACTAGGGGGGCTGAGGCAAGAGGACTGCTTGACCCCAGGAGGTGCAGGCTGCAGTGAGCCATGATAGCAACACTGTAATCCAGTTTGGATGACAGTGTGAGGCCCTGTCTCAAAAAAAGAAAAAGAAAAAAAAGGCTGAAAATGTTTTCAAAGCTTATAGACATGCATTCATTCAATCTGTTTTGGTTGTCAACACATAGAAATTCTTGAAAAGGCAACCAGGTTCCTCTCTATTATATGGGACTACGAAATAGAGTTTTGTATATGACAGTGAATGATAGTAATAAATATGTTTAACTATCTTCCAACCTTCAGTAACCAGTTTGTATACTATCTTATACCAGATAATACTTATGTTGTATACAAGATTATACAAGGTAATACACGATAATTAATACAAGATAATTAATACATATATAAGATAGAATACAAACTGGTTACTGAATATAAGTATTATTTTATACTTATCTGATATTATAAAAGATAGTATACAAGATATTGTATACTATCTTATTATATAAGATCAACTTATTAACAATTTTCTTTCAGAGTTTCATTGGCCTTATTATACACTATCTTGTTATAGAAGATCAACTTCTTAATAATTCTCTTTCAGAGTTTCATTTGGCTATTAGTTAGCATCTAACCTAGGTAGAGAGTAAAGTGGCAAAGGTGGTGAACTGTGAATCTATCTAATTCTGATTTTTAATTCTAGAAAAAGCTTAGGGGAAAAGAGAATAAAATTAGTGTAAATGGCAATGTTTTGGGCTTTTTGGTGTCATCAATTGGCAAACTTCCCCTAATTGTGTTACTAGTTAAGCTTTATTGGACTACGCAATACTTACAAGGGAAGAAAAAAGAGAGGGAAGAAGAAAGTATTAATTCACAGAAACTTGATTTGACAACAGTTAAAAACCTTAAAATTTCACACAAAAATGAAGATTTCTATTTTTCCTTCTTGAGAAGATGTAGTTATCCTAACTAAGCCTGTGTTACCACAGGACAATACTGAGAGGTAGCTGTGCTGTTTAGGCAAGGTATATTCACCCTTCACCTTTTCCTGGCCAGCCTTGCTAAATTCTTTTTCCCACCTGGTCCCTAAAGGCATTTTGTCCATGAAACTCTTCTGATCTAGACCATTCTTCTCATTATTCCAACCATTAAAATGAACATTTGGCATTTGATTAGCAGGTATAGATGCATAAAAGATCAATGAGAGAATATATGTCTTCTAGTCTGACTCTGACCTGGGAATCTAATATGTCTTTCTAAATAAGAAAATACAGCACAGGTACTCACTTTTTAAACTATTTTCATCAGCTGACCAAAAATCTGGACCTCTCTGACATTGCCTTAAAAGGCAACAAACTAATGACATGTGAACAGAAACCATGGGTTTGAAGAACAGTTCTGAAAATACTGTATCTTTGGTATCTGTGCAAGTGTTTTCTCAGAGTGCTTTCATCTTTCCTATTTTATTTTTTCTAAAAATAGAGATGTTTTAAAATCAATATGCCATCAAATAGTCCATAGATTACCAGAGAAAAACCAAGAAACATCAACAGATGAGAGTATAAGTCACTGTGTAGCTCTATACTTCTCTGAAATAGCTCATTGGATTTCCCAGTGAGGACATTCGCCTTTAGAGTTAGCCACATTTGAAAGCCACATTTGAAAATAGGAACTCTTCAGAGTCATGACAGTAGCAATTACTCAGTAATTGCTTTAGTGTTTTAAAAGCAGAGCTTCTCAAACATGAATCAATCACCTGAGCATCTTGTTAAACGAAGATTCTAGTCCAACAGGTCTGGGGTGGGGCCTAAAAAAATGTGTGTTTCTGACAAGTCCCCAGGGGAAGTCTATGGGGCTGGTGTAGGGTCCACACTTGGAATAGGAAGTTTCTAAAGAAATATAGTGGCCGGGCGCGGTGGCTTACGCCTATAATCCCAGCACTTTGGGAGGCCGAGGCGGGTGGATCACGAGGTCAAGAGATCGAGGCCATCGTGGTCAATATGGTGAAACCCCGTCTCTACTGAAAATACAAAAAAAAATTCGCTGGGCATGGTGGCGCACACCTGTAGTCCCAGCTACTCAGGAGGCTGAGGCAGGAGAATTACTTGAACCCAGGAGGCGGAGGTTGTGGTGAGCTGAGATCGCACCATTGCACTCCAGCCTGGGTGACAAGAGCGAAATTCCATCTCAAAATAAATAAATAAATAAATAAATAAATAAATAAATAAATGCAGCATTGTAGAAGGAAAAAAAAAAAAACGTTTTGAGGCGAAATGACAGTAGTCACTGTGGGCTGATAATACATGCCAGACAAGTTATCTCAGCATCATTTCTTCTTCCTAAGAGTTGAAGTAGCCAAATTTGGTTGGCTGTGTCCAAGCTCTCTTTAGAGATCCTGAGCATGCTGAAAACCCTGTTGTGCTGGGTAGTTCTGAAGCACATAAGACCACAGAAGAGCTTTTTAATCAAATATTTGCTAATCTCTGAAATGCTTACAGAAGATGGCAATTTGGTCTGCAGTTTACATTCAGAATAATTGCCTTTGGAGATTCAAAAAACGAAGGAGCTTTGAAGAATGTCCCATTTGCAACATCATTGCCTCTCAACGAGTTAAACATTTTCCATTCTTTCAGTCCACTCAGTAGGGTCCTAGTTAATGCACTGGTTGCCAATAATTTAGCTATTAGTTTCAATTTCCTCCACCAAACCTTTTATAAATGGTAAAACTGACTGAGTCAGATACCCAGTGCCTCCCTTACAGTGCAGCAAATGTATCAGCAACCTAAAAGAATGTTCCTCCATGAACACCCAATTTAACTGAGGAGTAATTTAAGTACTGAGAAAATTAATCTCATACTATTAGAAAAGAAGAACCAAACTTCAAACCAATAGTCACATTACAGAAAAGATAATACTTAGATAAAGCTTCAGATGTCCATGTAGGATGGCCTTAACCTTCAAGTATGTTAAATATAAATATTCTAAAAGAAAAAAAATTCAAGGTTTAGTTTTTATAGGTACTTATAAATATTTTTTATTTGAAAATGTATTTGTATTTTGGGGGCATAATACCACATTCTTATATATATATATATATATATATATATATATATATATATTTTTTTTTTTTTTTTGAGACAGAGTTTTGCTCTTGTTGCCCAGACTGGAGTGCAAAGGTGTGATTTAGGCTCACCACAACCTCTGCTTCCTGAGTTCAAGAGATTCTCCTGCCTCAGCCTCCCAAGTAGCTGTGATTACAGGTATGTACCACCATGGTCAGCTAATTTTGTATTTTTAGTAGACAAGGGGTTTCTCCATGTTGGTCAGGGTGGTCTTGAACTAGGTGATCTGCCCACCTCGGCCTCCCAAAGTGCTGGGATTACAGGCGTGAGCCACCATGCCAGGCCTCCTTATTAATATTTTTACAAGACATTTTGGTAAATAGAACAGTTAAATTTTAGCCATTCAATTCTAAGAAATCACGTCAAACCCTATATGTTAGTGAGTGCCTAACATTTTACATGCTGTCCCTATGTCTTTGCTTCCACTTCCTCTAAAAGAATATTATTCTATGTTCGTTAAGGATGTTTTATTTAGCACATTTTCTCAATGGCTTTTAAGAATGTACTATCTGATGAACTCTGTCATTTAAACAGCAAAATGGAAAGGTTAAAGTGACAGGCTTACCTATGTGAGATTTATCTTCCTAAAAATACAAGAAGGCTATTATTTCTTTTCCTGTTTTATACCATACTGTGGTATAAAACATGAATCTATGGGGTTAAATAATAAAGCAAACATCACAGGAACATCACAGAATTCAGAGATGATCAAATTGCACTAAAAAACAATTTACTCTCAATTATCTGTGTCAGTGAAGGGAAAAGTAACAGAATATATTCAAACCACTGGTTGGTTTGTAATATTCATGACTTATTATTTTTGCACCAGATTTTTTTGTATTTCCTTAATATGTTGCACAGACTAATATTTAAATGATTTTTTTCATTCCTTTAATCTACTGTAATTGAAGGGAAGAGAACATAAAAGCTTAATTTTATAATTTACTAAGTAATGACTGTCTTGAGAATTATTTGTCTGTGAGATTGTAGCTCCAGAGTTTTGCTGTAGTTATGACTGAGTGTCAGGTACTAAAATTTTTAGAGGTCTCATCCAGAACTGCCTGGTCATAGAAAAGATGGGGAAAAGGTAAAATTTGTAACAAGTGCCTCTAGACATCTTAGTTTCTATTTACTAAGATTCTTCTCCAGACAAAATGTCACAATTTCAGTTGATAAGCACTTTATGTGTTCTCTTACAGGGTTATGTAATTTCATGTGACTCTTATAGGGTTATTTGTGTTTTAGCAGAAGGCTTGCATTTTAACAGAAGATTCCAAAAAGCTGGAAAGTTGCAAAGCCCCAAAAGTATAAGAGCCTCACTGGCCAACTGTAGCGGTTTGCAGGCTACAGGCTATGTATCCTTAAAACTTAATTCAAAAACTGCACACATATTTTTATGCGCACCATTTTCTAGGCACCAGTGCAGACTTTTAAATGGTTCTGAGATCCCTAAAAGGTCAAGAACCACTGCTAACAAAGGAATACGAGTTATTAAGAAAAAAGAATTCATCAGCGTCACTTTGGAGAGGTGAGCTACACTCTTGGGTTTTGAAGTGAGGCAGGCTTGGGGTCAAGTCTGTGGTTTGCCATTTGCTCATTGTGCCACCTCAAGCAAGTTGCTTAACTTCTCTGAGCTAAGTTTATTCCCTTTATAAAGTGGAGATAAAAGTAGCACCTGCTTCAATGGGATGTTGTGAGAATTAAGTGTAATTATCAAGAGGTTGGTACATAGCTGGTACACTGTATAATCTCAATAAACAGTAGCTGCTACTCTTAGTATTCTTAGTATTTTTTTTTTTAGCATTATAAAATACGTTGTGAAGCTAGAGGACTTATCTGCCAAGTTAAGGCAGATTATTCTAACTCTTCATGCCGCTGGCTAATAAAATAGAGATGTGGCTAATTAACTTAATGATTAATCCATTGTTGACCAAATCAAAGCTTAACAGATTTGTTCTTTAAAAGTGATCTGATTTTATTTGCATTAGCTATAAGCCATCTAATCTAGTGAGATGAAATCATTCTGGGTTTTAAATATTCTCTGGTCTTCCAAGAATTTCCTAAATTATAGAATCACTATGATGTCTATACTAAGGGTGTTTCATATTAGCATGAAAAAAGAAGCATGAATTTATTGTCAGCTATGACAACATCTTAGTGTTAAAAAACGGATGTCTTCTCAAATGATCATCAATGAGACTTATTAGATATTATGGTACATCTATAGCATAGATTGCCATGCAACTATTAAAACTAATTTTAAAGAATAATATTCAATGACATGGAATAATGTTCTGACACATTTGGTAAAAAAAGTTTTTTGTACAACGATGAGCACAGAAAACTGCCAGAAAGAAATACAGCAACATTTCAACAGTGGGTGGCAAGACAAGGTGAGTTTCTAAAGGTGAGTTTCTAAAATGAGCATTCATTACTTTTGTCATCAGAATAATAATAAAAAGCATCAGAAAATAATGGTCAAAATTAAAAAAAAAAAACTTTTCAGCAGCATGTTATCCCAAAAAGGGTCCCAGATGGCAAGGACTTTGGCTTGAGCCTAACACAGGAACCTTTAAGTGATAACTTAGACAATTTATCTCCTTTCTTTTGGGCCAAATATTATTCCTTAGAATTAAAAAGGTTTGACTAAGTGATCTCCCTGTCTCTAATCTGACATTCCAGAATTGCATGTGGTATGGCCACATGTTGCAGGAAAGATTCCCCTCCGCCTCCAACTAGCCCACAAATGGTAAGTGGTGCCACAAGAGTGTCACTGGGGAGGGATTCTTTTATTTTCAATATTTCCTGTGTTGTTGATTTTTTAAAGACTAAGATGTTATCCCTTTGATAATCAAGAATAAAATGAAAAATCATTTGAAATGAGTAAGTATGGACTTATCATAAGTATGGACTCACAAACTGCACTATCTAGCACATATTGTACCTTTAAATGGACTGACATTTTATTTGACCTAAACAAATCAATTTTTAAAATTACACAATTGATAGCCTCAATTCTGGAAAAAAAGACAAGTCAAACAGAACAGTCTCCTGCTATGAGAAGATGAGTTTTTAAGAAAATTCAGACAAGTAGTCCTTCAAATTAAGTTGGATCTATTACTCGCCACATTTCAGGAGTAATGGACTGCTGAGGTCATAGCCCTGTTCTAAATTATTACATATTAGAAAAATATCTATGTGATTAAATTTGTTCTGTGGTAATACATAGTAAAGAAATCAGTTTACTTGGACCTCCAAAATCAAAACAGAACAAAACATGTTTTAAACTGCTACCTTTTGGCTCTGTGTTTAAAATGAATGTGTAAAACCCGACTTTCCATTGTCCTTGCAACATACAGAGGGGAGAAAATTCTTCCTTTGCTCCTGCCCAGATTCTTCCGCTTGGAACCAGTGGGCTCTTCAGATGCCAATGAGGAGTTTCCTCGAGGTGCTTTTTAAATGGCATTGAAAGACAGCAGCAGTGACCCAGAAGCCTGGGAAAAATACCCAGTTTCTCAGGCTACCAACCCCACCCTCTTTTGGGCAAGGCACCCAGCTGAGTGGAGCTAGTACCCAAAGACTGATCTGCTTCTATGCATGAGCAAGAACAATTTTCCACCCAATCCATGTAACCCCACTCCTTTCAGCAATAGGGTACACAACTTGCCTTCATTCCTGGACAGAGGTGAGACTCATCCGACAGTATCTATTTGGGCTTTGCTATTGACAAACAGATTGATTTGGCCTGATGAGTAAGAACACAGTACTGTTTCCTGTAGCTGGGGCTGGTTAAGGGAGAAGGAAGAAATATCTGAAACCTTCACAGAGTGTTAAGGGATTAAGATTTCTATGTAACTTTGTTACTAGAAAAAGTGTTGAAAGGAGTGGGGAACGGCTTTTCTCTTCACACCATCTCATTCCTAAATTTGATAATAATCTTTTTATTTTGAGACAGAGTCTCATTCTGTAGCCCAGGCTGGAATGCAGTGGTGTGATCATGGCTCACTACAGCCTCCACCTCCTAGGCTCAAGCCATACTTCCACCTCAGCCTGCGAAGTAGCTGGGACTACAGACGCGTGCTACCACCTCTGGCTAATTTCTTGATTGTTATTATTATAAGTCTGTAAATGCAGGGTCTCCCTATGTTGCCCAGACTGTCTTGAACTCTTGACTCAAGTGATCATCCCACCTCAGCCTCTCCAAAGTGCTGGAATTACAGGCTTGAGCCACCCTGCCCTGCCTAAATTTGATAATAATCTTTCAAAGACCCCCCCTGATATTATATTTTTCAAAGGCACAGGTAATTATGTTACTACTACAATGAGCAAGTGTAAAAATAAAATATGCTGCTTGGGGAATTTTCACTGTGATTAGAAATTGCTTCAAAAGTACATTTGATTTGGACTTAGAGTCTCATGGTAGACAAACTATTTCCCAGGAATTAGAAAGACAGACTTGAAAGCAGTCTGTCAGCAAAAAGCATTGCCAACTATCCCGTAAGTATTAATGAACACCCATGAGTGCAGAACTATTCATTTATATCACAGTGCCACCACAGATGATATGGATGCAGTAATCTGTTAAATGCTATCCCCTTTGTAAGAGTTATTGACACTTTAAAAATGCCAATATGAACATTCTTAAGAAATGGTTGCATTATCTTGGTTAATATGGCACATTATGACACAAATGCACAGATAAAAATAAGTCTATGTCAGTAAACCTTAGCCCAAATAATCAATGGTGATGACCATCTAAGTTCTTGATTAATATTTCATTTTGTCTAATATGAATATTTGCATTTTAGCTCTATTTTATTTTATTTTTTTTTATAAAAAGAATGAAAGAGAGAAAGGAAGAGGAAGAGATTTTAGAAAAAGAGAGAAAAAGAGAAAGAAAGAAACAGCAAAAGAAAGAAAAAATGAAAGAGAAAGAAAGAGGAAGAGATTTTAGAAAAAGAGAG